>MU665195.1:34060-70938 GCA_026770625.1 Nicotiana glauca
AAAAGAAGTGAAAATGAAAAATCCTAAAAGAAAAAAAATCATGGTAGCATAGGGCCCCCTTCCCTAGATATCTCGGCATAACCCGTAGATCTCCCTGGTACAACCCAAGGAGCTTTTTTCTTTCCATCTCGGCATAACCCGTAGATCTCCCTGTGATAACCCAAGGAGTTTTTTTCTTTCCATCCCGGCATAATCCGTGGATCTCCCTGGCATAACCCAAGGAGCTTTTTTCTTTCCATCCCGGCATAACCCAAGGAGCTTTTTTCTTTCCATTCCGGTATAACCCGTGGATCTCCCTCGCATAACCCAAGGAGCTTTTTTCTTTCCATCCCGACATAAGCCGTGGATCTCCTTAGCATAACCCAATGAGCTTCTTTATTTCCCTCCCAGCATAACCCGTGGATCTCCCTGGCATAACCCAATGAGCCCTTTTTCTTTCCGTCCCGGCATAACCCGTGGATCTCCCTGGCATAACCCAAGGAGTTTTTTTCTTTCCGTCCCGGCATAACTCGTGGATCTCCCTCGCATAACCCTAGGAGCTTTTTTCTTTCCATCCCAGCATAACCCGTGGATCTCCCTAGCATAACCCAAGGAGCTACTCCCAAGCATAACCCAAGGAGTTTTTTTCTTTCCATCCCGGCATAACCCGTGGATCTCCCCGGCATAACCTGAGGACTTTTTTCTTTTCCGGCATAACTCGGTCATTTTCTAACATAACCTGGTAATCCTCCCAATCTAAGGCTTTATTCCCAAGGATACACAATCCTGATTTTATCAATTAGATATGTGTCACAACTAACTCACAAAATTTTCCTAGTGAAAACCGGTGTAGAAAATTTCGTTCGTTTGTTTGTTTTGGTGTCTTAAGCAAGTTTGACATCAAGGCATAGGGGTTCGAGATGACCTACGGAATGAGTCTCAATCTAGAATAAAGAAAGGAAGAAAAGAACAAAAAGAAAGGAACTCAAATGTTAAAAGCAAACAAAGGTGTGGATTGCTCAAATTTGATTGAAGTCACAAGTTCTGCCGATCCCGTTTTGACTCAATGCTGCAAAAAGAAACAACAACTACAACTGGCGAGCATCAAGATTCAGATCGGAGTCCACTGCAAATCAGCTACAACTCAAGATCAAGCTCCAAGAGACTTATAGATAGGAATCTTGTAACTCATAGTTGATAGGCATAGCTAGCTTAGCTTTGATTTTCCCTTTTGGCGTAATAAGGAGGTCAGCAAGCAGTAGCAGCAGTGAAATCACAGCTCCTAGTAGTCCCAGCTACCAACCCTTCCAGAACTACACTGACCTGATTCCTTTATAGTCAAGGATATGTAGGCAACCTTTGAAGCAGGGTTCGGTCAGACGGTTTTCAAAAATGCTTCTCATGGAGTGCCAAGCAGGCAAAAATCTCTCATAGTTGCTCATTTATCTTTGCCCGAAAACCCTTCGTGTCTCCGAGCAAAGAGGGGCAGCTGTGAGCATGTGATTTTTGCCGCGCTTAAATTACTCATATATGATTAATTAAAATTAGGATTTTTTTCTTTTATTATTTGAATTTTAGGGAAGTAATTGCATGATTTTGTGATTATGTGCATTTTTGTGCATTTTTAATTGATATAACTCATGAAAAATACAAAAATACAATACTTGCATTTTTAGACCCTCATTTTAAAAATTTTCACTAGTTAATTAACATTACAAAATAAGAGGAAAATAACAAAAAATAGTCATTTTACATTTCTTGTTTAGTTTTCCTTTTAAATTGGGATTTACTTAGTTTTAAGAAAAATAATTAGTTTAATTTTAGTTTAATCCATATTTTTGCTAGTTTTATTTTTTGACTTTAACACAAAAAATAAAAATCAAAAGAATTAAAAAGAAATTAAGTTGAATTTACGGAAAATAAAGAAATTAATTAAAAATGAATAAAGAGAAAAGAAAGGGCTGCCTTGGGCCTAGGCTGTTAAAATCGACAGCCCAGGCCAAAAAAAATCCCAAAATCCGGCCACAAGTAGGCCCAAATCCGCCCATATACCCGGTCCAAATACCCATACCTTTGAGACCAATGAAATGACGTAGTATAGAAGGAATACTACGTCATTTTGAGTTAGTAAAGGCCAAATTAATTCAAGCCCTCCATCCCTCCTAATCCGACGGCCCATAATTCTTCTTAATTATAAATAAAACTGTCTGAAATATTTGAAAACCCTAGAGACCAAAGATCCCCTTCCTCGTACATCTCCGTCTCCCATCCCCGCCCACCATCAAACCACCGCGTCTCCGCCGTCCGCCACTGGCCGGAAATTGCCTCCACCGGCGGCGATGCTCCGATGAGCCCCAAAAATATACCCTAGGTGCTCCTCCTTCTCCTCTTTCCGAATCTACACTTCTTTTCCCTCAAATCCTAGCTAAACCGCTCGAATCTTGAATTGAATAGAGGCGGCAAAACCCTAACTCCCAAAAATCCAACCAAAATCACACCCCATGGCCTTCTCGAACCCCTCTTCCTAAACCACTAATTAGTTTCCTCCGAATCTCACCAGATCTCTTCAAATTTTAGATCGAAGTCTGGCCAGGAACCCTAATTTTTTCAAGGTGGGGATTTCATTGATTTGGCACTACAACTGCCTTTAATCATGTGTTTTCTCATTGAAAACACATGATTAAAGACGATTTTGGTCCAAATAACTCTACGAAAGCCTGATTAGATTCGAGTCTGAGCCAAAACCGGAGGTATTTCATCTTTTGTTATTTTTTGTTTTCTTCTCGTTCTTGTTCTTCCATGTTTGTTTCTTTTACTATTTTTTTAGGGTTCAGACTACAATAGTGTAGTTTAAATATTTGTTCGTATTTTGTTAATCCCAATTGAATGACATTGATCAATCACTATTCATGTTAGTTGCTTTAGAAATTTTAGGGTTTTTATTGATTTTTGTTTCTGCTGATTTTTTTATTTAATTTTGGTTATATTTTTTTTCTGATAGTTTGATTTTGTGTTTAGTTTCAATTAAATAATCCATGATTGCTTCGGTTAATTTGATTTTAGTTTCGAGTTTGAATGGTTTGCTTAGTTCAATAATACAGTTAGTCATAGGATATATATATATTAAGTAGTTAATTCAAATTAAAATAAGGATAGTTTAATTTTATTGATTGAAGAATTGTGGCTATAGCTGAATAGTTTGGTTTTTTAATTAACCATAGTTACTAACTAAGTTAAAGGGGTTGGGGTTTAGTTAAGTGCTAGGATAGTAAATTTCAGATAGAATAAGGTTATTTTAGGTATTTTAGACAGAAAGAACTTTGTAGTAACTAAAATAGAACCTTCTAGAAGTTTCTAGTTTGGGGTTGTAGTTATAATTTTAGAACTTAGTAAAGTAACTTGAGAAAAAAGTCAGAAAATGAAGGTCTAATTAGCTAAAACTGAAAATAAAAGAGGGGGAAAAGGGGGTAAATGAAAATCTGAAACTTCCCCTAAATTTTGCCTATAAAAGGCAGTCCCCTATGCCTTATTGAACAAGTTTTGAGATCTGAAAAATTTGAACTTCAAATTCAAAAACCAAATCTGCAATATTAGAGTTAGAAAATTCAATTTAGCTCTAAGTTCTTCAAAAAAACCGCAAAAAATAGCATAAAAAACCAAAAAATAATGTTCTATTGCAGTTCTTATATTGATTTCAAGTTTCAGCTATTGATTTGCATTTTCTAGCTTAGATAGTGATAAAATGACTTGAAGACTCTGCGTTTGGTTGCTGAAGCTTCAAAGGGCTTTTGGGTTTAAATTCGAATCCGATTTGATTCAATCAAGTGTGTTTTGGTCTTTTGGTTGAAGCTTTTCTTCTGCGATTCATCATGGGATTCGTTTGAGATTATTTCTGGGCCAAAATTACTGTTGTTTGTCATTTGTTGTTGCTGACTTCACTGCCTTCTTCTTGTGTTCAAATTTCCAGGTATGTTTAGCTCTCCCTGATTTGTGAAGGATTGAATCAGCAAGATGTACTTGGATTATTGAATAAATGATACATGCTCTTATTATTTTCATACTAGTTTATATTAGATGACTGTTATATTATACATTAGTAATATTAGAGGTTTAAATGACCTGAACTTTCTGATAATTGTAATAATTGGACTGTTATAGTTGTAAATATTCATCTAGCAATATCCAGTTTTAGTATGAGTTAATTCTGATGTTTGTTTCTTAGCTTCAATCTCGTATTAGGGTAATTGTTATAATTTGAAAATGATGTACTTCATGTACTTGAGATCGAGCAGGTTGGATATTAAATCATGAACATGTGTTTCAGCATGTTAAGCATGTTTTGAATTGTATGCTTCAATATATTTGATAATCACTCCAGAGTAATCATCACTTCCTACAATAGTTTGCATTAATCAGTAGCTTAATAAAAGTGTTTAGATTCTGTTTGACACATAACACTGAATCTCAGTGTCAAGTTCCACGCTTCATATGTAGGAAAATTAACTCCTGATATTAATTGATAGTTTAAATCATTAGTTCCTTATTAAGGCCCACTCAGTTTGGTTTTGACGAATGCCTGGGCTGTCTGGGATAGTTATAGGTGATTCACTATGGCCCAATTATGAGAAAATTGTCCGAAATTGGTGCCAGGCCCATCTCCTTCCAACTCGATTAATTAAGGGCCTGGGCAGCTTGGGCTTAGGCTCTGATTTGCATCTCTTCACGATTGGGTCCAAACATTAAAACTAAGTGATGAAAGCCTTGATCAAATTGACAGCTTCATTTAAAAACAAAAACAAAACAATTTTGAGCCTTCCATATTAAGTAGCAAATTTAAATTAAGGGGTTTTCCTCTTGTTTAAGTTCGGACTTGAATTTGAGGCCCAAATTGTGTAATATTAATTAATTAGGCCCCCTTTTAAAGAGTCCATACTAGAAAATAATAGTCCCTTTTAGGATGGGCTTTAAAAATAAAACGAGGTGCGCCACGCCATATAAAACTCATAAATTGTGTGGCCCTCTTTAAATGTTTATATTAAAATACGTAAAATTTGGGACGTGTCAATTAGCGAATTTTCACGGCCTCCCACAAAGTTAATGACACGTTAGTCGCTTTAGGCGCACTTTGAATAACTTTACCTTCTTAAATTCGGGTGTGCATTTCATGCGACCCAAATCCAAATCCCAAAATATTGAATAAAATGTGTCAAGGATTCGGGTGCATTTCATGTGAGGCGATATGAAAACATATTTTAAACGACGTTCAATTTCTTAAAATTTTTAATTTAAAGCGTTAAATAATTTTAAAATTGCATTTTAGGATGACATGTACAAAATCATATTTTTAGCCAATTATAATAGTTTAAGCGACCGTGCTAGAACCACGGGTTCCATGGGTACCTAACACCTTCCCTCGGGTCAACAAAATTCCTTACATAGAATTTCTGGTTTGCAGACTCCAATTGGGAAGTCGAAAATTTTCCTCGATTTGGGATTCAAATTAAACCGGTGACTTGGGACACCAAAAGCCAAACTTATCCCAAGTGGCAACTCTAAATAAATATCCCATTTCGAATAATGTCACTTTGAATGGAAAAACTCCCTTATATATTATCTTTCGGGGTAGGTGTGTAAAAAATACAGTGTGACGGTACTCATACTACATTTCTGCATCTCGCGTGCAAATCTTGGAGTGTGTGCTATTGTGCATGACGACAGTTGGGATTGAAGATGTACCCACATTCTAACTATGGCTATCACTTGTCATTGGTAGCTTTGGATTCGAGTTATGTTCATATACATTCCAAACAGATGTTGTAATTATTACACTTCAATTTTGTAAATCTAAGTCTTAGTGGCTCATGACTTGTACTCTCAATCCTTGGGTTGTTGTATAAAAATTCAGTAATTTCGTCATTTATTTCTCTTTAATCTCATTTGGAATATGTTGGCTATTAGTTGGATTACATAGCAGGTTGGTTTAGGTGCCATCACGACTAGTGGTTTTTGGGCTGTGACACAACCAATCTAAAAGTCACCCAATCCGGCTAAGTGAGGAAGTGTACAACATGAAAAGAGTAATGATATGAAAAGTAAAACTAGGTATCAATAGAGATATTTAGTAAGTGAAATCACGTAACAAGTGGAGGCATGTAGCATGTAAAAGAATATGGTAAGTACATGTAATAAATGGAGGCATGTAGTAAGTGAAGGCATGTAATAGGTCAATGCATCTAATAAGTGAATCATATAATAAATAACGGCATGTAACATGCAAGGGATACTAACAAGTAAAGGCATGAATTAGGTAAGGACATGAAGCAGAAGTAAATCAACTAAAAGAGTAGGTCTTACCGTAACAGATAAGGTGTTGATACCCAAATTTTTCCAAAAATATTTTAAAATTGCACGTATACCTTTAAAATCATACATTAATAGCAATTGGTATTTTTATAGAATTTTCTTATATATTTGTTAATTTATTTAGAATTTTATTCCCAATAAATAATTACAAAATTTCATTACAAATGATTTCAAAAGCATTCCTTGATTTAATTTATTATTTATGGTTCTATTTAAACCAAATTATTTCATAATTAGCCCAAATTGGCATCTTTTGGCTATAATTGCAATAACTTCGTAATTACAGCCCAATCATATAATTTTATACTATTCTTTGACCGGAAATTAATCATTTATATTTTTAAATATTAAGTAATAATTTTCTTACTATTTCTATGAATAAAATTCATTTTGTATATTTATTAGCGAATTTACAAATTATTTTATTCAATTTAATTGGGTATTTAAAAAATAGCCCCATTTTTTATTTCAATTATAACCTAAATCAAACCAGCCCCAAACCCAATTAAAACAGCCCAATACCCAAGGCCCATAAACTAAATCCAACCCGACCCAATTTCGCCCATATCTTGGTCGTTGATCAATTATTATCAACGGTCCAGGATAATCCTTTCCATAATTAACCTAAATTACCCCCTTCCCAAACCCCTCATTTCACTCTTGACCCCGTCGACACTCATCTCCCTCCTCTCTCGAATTATCTCGAGTTCTCTTATACCCTAACCCTAAATTTTGCCTCACTATCAGTCTCCATCGTCAACCATGGTTGTTCTTCACCACCCTCAGGCCTCTCACGACTCTCTCACGTCGAGATTCATGTTGTCTCTAAGGCCCTCAAGGGACAAGGGTGAGTCCACTCACACCTTGGCCTGTTCTTGAATGTTTCAGGCCGCCATGGCACAATTTTGAGTAAGATCTTTCTATTTTTGCCTAACTTATGGGTTTCTAAGCTGATATCTTCACCTCTGCGTTATTTTTTACGAAAAAAACCTACTTTCATCTCTTGGCCTTCTCAGATCTGTACAGATCCGAGATAAATCGAACTATCTTTGCTTACTTTTATGGAAAACCTTCTGATTTCCAAGTGTCTTTTCATTCCTTCTTAACTAGTGTCTCCGCAAAATCTTTGCTTCAAAACGTTTTCTGATTTTAAGTGCTTATTCTCTTCTTAGGTGGTTTAATCAATTATGTTGAGTTAAAACCCCTAATTCTTGACATTGTGTTTAGATTCTAAGTCGAACGGTGTTATTAGATACATAGCTTTGTTATGTACTTGGATTCATATGATTTCTCCTTCGTTTAATTTGAACGTCTTATGATTTTTACCCGAGTGTGCTTCTATTAGGGTTTCAGATTCAAATCTGGACTGATTTTTATGTGTTTATGCTTAGCCTATCTGTTATTCATGAAAAACCTATATCATTTTCCCTAAATTAGTATTATTTTGTATCCTTATTCACTGCTTTGCTATGGTAATACCTATATACTAATTTCGTATTTTATTTTCATATTTCTACAACCTTTGATTATTTCTTGCCTTATTTGCGATTATTTATGGTACTTGCCGATTTTTATTGATTGTTCCTTAATTGAACTTTTGTTCATTTACCCTTAATTACCCACCCCGTACTTAAGTATTTAATTTTCTTTCCTTAATTATATGCCCTGCTCTTTATCTTTAACAAGTTACCCCTATATTAGAGAAAAACCTTGCTGATCTTGTGCATGATTGATTATGTATTTTTTCCTAATTACTGAATGGTTAATTCTTTACCTTATGCTGCCTAACTCTCGACTGCTATATATATTCTCCTTTATTCTCACTTCAAGGACACGAACACATTATCCTAAACCTTCTCCCTCACACGCACACATATTATCTCTTGCTCTTCTTGCTGGTTATTTTCTATTCTCAGTCGGATGCAAGCCAAGACTGAGTATTATACACTCTGTGTTTATTCTCCCTTAACTGGTATGTCCTTAATTTAGTTTAAAGCTTCAAAAATAAGATCTTTCTTTTGGTATTTCAGTTCTTTTTATTTCTACTATGCTTTTACTTATTGTTTTCTATCCGACCATTAGCATGTTCACTTATTATTTTACTAGTATGATTATGGTATCTTCTCCCTTAAACTCAACATGTTACCCCTTAATAGCCTTCAATGTGATTCTGTTTCACTAATGTTGCTTTAATTCCTAGCATGAACCTATTTGTGGTAAGACTGTTAGGTTTTGTAATACATCCTCACCCCCTAGCACTTCTCTGATCCTAACATATATGTAAATTTGCCTATTATATTCTCTCTCTTATGTGTTTCATAATTGTCCCCAATCCCTTACTTCCCTGCTTGAGAATTGTGAAATTATATTATTCTTTGAATTTGTTTTGTGTGTGTGTTGTCTTGTTCTAAGTTATTGTTGCTCCTATTTCCTTCCCCTTTCAAAATTGTTTTTTCCCCAAGCAACTCTTCTGTTGTTCTGCAAACTTATTTCAAACATGATGTTTCCAAAATGTTTTCCCACTCAACCTTTTTCAAAACTATGTCAATCACTCTCACTCTACTCTTAGACCACTAAGTTCTGACCCGTTTGTGTGAGCCTTGCCATGGGACTCTTGAGCTCCCTCTGAACTTGGACACATAACAGCTGACCTTTCCACACTATACTTACTCTGTCTTGACTATGAAATCTGGGTATGAGCACTGCCCAGGATCCCTTGAGGTCCTTAGGGAACTCTGACACACCCAGATATGGCTAAGAAACAATCTTAACATTCGAGGTGTTGGAGTTAGATTTATTACGTAACTCAGAGAGAAAGTACTAATCAAGTACTGAAAATTTGTGCCTGTTTTCAGGCTCTCTGTAGTATAACTTCCTATTTTCTTTCCTACTTATGTAATTCATTTCAATATTGGTCTATAATAATCTATTGTAAACTAATATGGGGGTTGGCTAGTAAAAAGGGGAGGGTACTTATATATGTTATCAATATCAATGGGTATAAAACATGCTTTAGGTTCATATTCTCATATATCTGCATTAGAACTCATGTTTAGGACCAATACATTCAAAGCATATCATGTAATAAAAACCATGATCCTTGGTTCATGTTTACTTCTTTAAGCGTTTCATTTTTACATCTCTATTACCACTTAGAAATCATGTTTCTAGGATAAAACATAAAGTTGTTGCTCCTTCACATCTTGAAATCATGCTGTAACTTTTGGGGCATTTAGAAATCAAGTTTTAGGAACTCTGCATATCCTGAAATCATTTTGCATTTTCATATGTGCACATTAGGTATCCTGTTTTAGGATCTTGTTCACACTCGCTTAGTCACACCTTGTTCAACTACTGATGCATGAAAAAGGACATAAAACAGTCTCATGTTTGATTATCCTGTTTAAGTGAAACTGGTCACAATCCCTGCATGTCTTTGCAGCATTTAGAACAACATGATTTAGGTAAATTAACTTCCAAACTGTTTTTTAATAATTCTGTAACTACTGCATATTATTTTTCGCCCAGGCAAGCCTTAGGTTATCAACTTTAAAATAAAATCAGAGCTATCTTTGTGATTAATGTTTAACTATCAGCATGTTAAAACTAGTAGGCAACCTTGATTAGGACGTCTTTTCTGAGTCATGTAATAACTCTGACATTACTGTTATCAATGAGATACCATGCTTAGGATCTGAATTTAGACTTTAATTATGTATGAGTCATGTTGTTTATGTGTATTGTGTGTGGAAGTATATCTGAGCCTTTGATTTGTCTTCCATGCTCCCCTTAATTGAAGTCGTACTTGTTTACTATATGGCGCCTTATTATTTTACCTTTAAGCTTGAGGGTCTGTCTAGAATCCCTTTTTTTATGGGATAAGAGTTCTAAATTTCTTTAGGACTGATAGGAATGGTCAGGTAACAACATGCAATAGGGGTCGAGACCAATCCTCGCTTTAATTACCTTCACGGGGCGGGAAAGGGTAGATATGGATATGATGACCGGTGCGTTAATAGCACGTGTAGCCCCTCTTTGAGGAGTGTCATACCGGGTATTGCATTGATGTGATCCATGTTATAAACAAACCTAGGATACCCCTTTACATTCCCAAATATGCTTAGGTTGTAATTCTTTTCAAAATTTTGCTTTATCATTAATTGCTTTTCAAAATCCTATGTATTCAAACTTAAATCCCCTACTACTTGAGCCATACTTGTTTGTCTGGTAATTGTACAAATTCACAAAAAGTGTCTGGCCAAGAACCACACTAGTAGATCCTGAGGGGTTCCTAACACCTTTCCCTTAGGATAATTTCATGCCCTTACCCTATCTCTAGTTACCAAATGTAGTTATAAATGAACCCTAAAGGTTCCCTAATGCACCTAAAATCGTTAATTGACGACTCTTCAAAAAAATGCAAACCCCCTTTCCAAAAGGAAAGAGTTGTCCCAAGCAAATATCATAAACCTAATTTCGCGAGTACAAGGGGGAGCGACAGCGTAACGACTCTCCTGGGGACTTTATGCTTTTACCATTTCATACCGTTTTTGTGAATTTGTACCCCTCATATGTACAATTATTTTTTTAATTTCTTTAAGCGTTTAGTTTCGACTTCAAAAGTAAAACTGACATATCTTTCTTATTTCCTTCCTTTATAACTCCTTTAAATTATATAATTGTTGTATTTATCGCTTTCTTAACATGCAAATACATGTCAAAATACTTTTAATTATTGCATAATAATGCTCAACATCATACTCCACTTGTGTCGAACAAATACAATAGCAACGCTTGATGAGTGTTTGCGCCCTTCCTGTATCATTAACCTCCTAAATTTGAAAAGGCTTATTTGCGGTAAAACTAGTCGATTAGTGGTGCAGTCGATAATTCCGTGCCTTTCCCCCTTGAGTTGTCTGCTCAAGGGTACCAATCTAAAACCCCATAGAAACCTTACTCTATTTAAAATTGCGCATGCATCATGGTCAAACCTAGCCAGGTCCGTTATATTATCCACATAATGATCCTTTAAGATAGCCTTGTCCAAAAGTCCACTGGGTTTCCCTAAAACCAAATGGGCATCATCATGTTCTGCGAATTTATTTGGAGAACTAAATGCTTCGTGCTAATTATTGATGTTAAATAGTCGAGTCTAGTGAGGGTAAGGGCCTAACCTTGTTTGTCTTGCAGAAATACGAGGCACGAAGTCGCCAGATTCGGCGTGGTCACCAACATCCACTCAAGATTGCTAAGTTGGTGGGAAGATTTACATTGTAGTGACAAAACCCTCGTCAGAAAATATCTGGGCAATCTACCATCCCTCCTGGAGATCCAGCCTAACAACATAATAATAGAAGCTGCTAGCTTATTTTGGGCTTGTGAAAGGGCGGTGTTCCGCTTTGGGAACATCAAGATGACACCTTTGCTAGATGAGATAGGAGGATTGACCAATCTATTGTGGGAAACCACAGGTTTGCTAATGCCTGAGAATCGCACAGGCAAGGGTTTCATAAAAATGATGGGTTTGAAGAAGAATGCAGAATTGGTATGCCTAAAGGAATTGTACATCCATTTTGACTACCTGTATGAAAGGTACGGTCACATCAAATCATATCGTACCTACCATGACGATTTGGCCATCATATCCTTGGGATATATCCATCGTAGGGTATTCGTCTTCATGTTTTGCTTCCTGGGTCTGATCGCGTTTCCAATAAAGGAAGGGAGAATCCATACTAGGCTGACTATGGTAACCAAGACCCTAATGGAGGGGATTGGTGGGCAGACATTTGGCATAGTACCCATGATCATCGCAGACATATACCGAGCCTTAGAGAAGTTCAACGAGGAGCGAGACACTTCAAAGGCTGTAATCTACTACTTCAGCTTTGGCTCATGGGACATCTCTAAAAGGGCGAATATCGACAAGAAATTCAGCAAAGGGCCTAAGATGACCACAATGCTTTCCACCACCCAAAGCGAATGAATTACATCCCCGACGTGTTCACTCCGCCTGAGAATGCCAAAGAATGGGTTGAGCTATTTGATAATCTGATTGAAGAACATGTTCAATGGATGTTCAAGTGGTTTCCGACAGAGGAGTTCATCGCCCGATCCAGAGATACACCTTTCCTGATAGTGATTGGTCTAAGAGGAACATACCATTACGTCCCTCTTCGAGTTATGAGGTAAGCAGTTAAGAAGCAAGTCATACCCAGGGTCGACAAAATGAGCCATATTCGAGATGACTTCCAAAATGATGATAGTCCCCACAAGTGCCAAGCCCAGCATATGTGGAACTACAAGATCGTAATGGAGAAAGTCACCATCGAGCCAGATAGATATCATGTCGGTTGTACCCCTTTCTATTCTGGTTGGTTAGAAGACAATTGGGATGGTCTGGGCCAGCCAGGGTCATTCGAGGTCATGGAATTATAGATAAATTGGCTGAGGCACAAGTCACGTATAACCAGCTATGCAAAAGGATCCGTTAATGCCAGAGCAAACACCGCGAGATACAAGATTCCAATAAGAAGCTGATTGAGGAATGGAAATACATGGCTATCAGTGCCAACAACAAGCTAGGATACTTGGAGCGAGGCATAGTAGAACTAGAGGGAAAGTTTGTCAAAAGGGTTGAAGATTGTCAAAAGGCTTAAGGGACCGAAGGTGGACATCTAGCCAGAGCATACTTGTTTCTAGGACTTTGCAAATTGGAGAAGCTGTTCGACGGAGCCAAGGATGTCGAATCTAGGGAAGGTCCTTCGGGGACCAAATAGATAGGAATTTAATTTTTCGCTTTGTGAATGTAATAAGGCCAATGGCCATTAGTAACTTTTATTTCTTGCATATTTAGTGTCGTTTTGGGATTAGCCTATCTTTATCAATAAAATGAGTCATTTAGCATTAGAAGTTCTCCAAGTCTATTTGTCGATAGGCCTACCTCGGGCACAAAGAGGTTCCAAAATTAGGATACGCTTTACATTCCCGCATTATGTGTTTAAATATTGCAATACTTTTTATAAACCTTACTAACTTGATTACCTTTTATTTTATTTTGTTTTTATTATTTCCCTCCCCAATGGTTAGTTTGTGCACTCTGGCATCATCATCTTATTTCACAAGATCTAGGGGCCCTCCACCCACTCCTCCTTTTAGTCCCTCTAAAGAAAAGAACAAAGGCAAGAATAGAATGGAATATTTAAATAACATCAGGAAGGAGAACACAGCTGAACGAGTAGAGTCCACTTACGGCCAGGGTATTCGGGTTCCTAACGAGAATGTGTCACAAGTTGAACAAAAACTGTTGAAATTCCAGGAAGAGCTCAATCAGATTCAAAATCTGGCAAACCTGTCATTTTCCCTCAACACCCTAAATATTAACTTCCCCATTGTTCAAAATCCTCAAAATATCCCAAAACAGCAGAATCATCCCGCGTCTCACCATCACACTGCTCCACAAAAGGTCCAATGTAACATCTGCCATACACCAAACAACACCCCATTACTCATCCCAAAACCTCAGAACTCCACAAACGACCATTTCCACACCCATACACCAGGTCACCATAACACTCCTATATACGTGGAGACCGTGCCACACTCCACCCAACCTATCTCATGCTCACCTGAGTCTAATGAAAAGGATCTGCTTATCAGGAACTTGGCCAGGGAACTTAAGAAACTCACCAGCCGGATTCATGGCGTTGAGCGAAGCAAAGGAATCGAGGGGATGAACTATGAGGAACTTTACATACAGCCTGATGTCAAACCGCCTGAGGGGTACAAACCTCCTAAGTTCAAAATGTTTGATAATATTGGTGACCCAAGGGTCCATCTAAGGACATATTGCGACAAGTTGGTTGGAGTAGCAAAGGATGAAAGGATCCGTATGAAGCTATTCCTGAGGAGTTTGAAAGGAGATGCATTATCTTGGTACATTAGCCAAGATCCCAAGAAGTGGTCAAGCTGGGTGGGCATGGCATCTGACTTTATGGACAAATTCAGGTTTAATATTGAGAACGCACCAAATGTGTTCTCTATCCACAATTTGTAGAAGAAGCCCATGGAGACGTTTCACGAGTATGCGACTCACTAGAGGTCCGAAGCTGCTAAGGTCAGACCCTCCTTAGAGGAGGAGCAAATGAACAAGTTCTTTGTCCGGGCTCAGGACCTGCAGTACTATGAACGACTGATGATGATTGAGAACCACTAGTTTTACGACATTATCAAATTAGGTGAAAGAATTGAAGAAGGTATTAAAAGTGGTACAGTTATAAATTTTGAAGCCTTGCAAGCTACTAATAAGGCTTTATAGTCTGGTGGTGTGTCCAAGAAAAGGGACGTAGGGGCCGTGATGGTTGTACAAAAGACCAAGTCTCCCCTTAAATACCAAGTTTACCCAATACCTCAACTTACATACCAGCCAACCCCAAATTACCAAGCACCCTCATACCAAGCTCTGCCACTAACTTATCAGTCATCTCCACCTCCTACATACCAACCTACCTCACTTAGATACTCCCAACTCACTCATGTCTACCAAACTTATAATGCTCAACCATCCCATTATCAACACCCCATACACGCCAAAATTTCCCTAGACCTCGACCTACTTTTGAACGCACCCCTCCAAAACAATATACAACTATCGCTGAACCTATCGACCAACTGTATGAGAGGCTCAAAGCTGCTGGTTATGTCACCCTCATCCCTGCTGGAACCCCTGAGAATCCTTCTTAGTGGGTTAACCCAGACAAGACCTGCACATACCACTCCGGCATGAAAGGGCACACCATCGATGAATGTCATTCCTTGAAAGACAAGATACAGTCTTTGATTGATAATAAGATCATTATGGCAAAGGAACCCGCTCCAAACGTTCGTAACAACCCTCTGCCATACCATAAGGGTGGAGGTATCCACATGATTGAAATAGAAGATGATTGGGATCCCCAGGGATAAATTGGGTTGATCACAGAAGGTGATAACCCAAAGAAACTGATAATTACTCTCAATAGTCCAGATCCAACCGTCTGAGGATGTTGAGGTGAATATGTCTATACGTCTTGAATTTAAAGCAGCACCATCCGCAAGACACCGGTACCAATTGAGGTTGAATTCGTGTCTCTGGCAAATGCACCCATACCATTTGAGGTTGCAGTCTTGCAACCCAAGGCACATGTTCTGTTCGAAGTGACAATAGCAGTGCCGATCCCAATACCAATATCAACCACGCCACCCTTCTATACAAATGATGTACCCAAGGACTATACAGCCAAGGCGAGAAGGAAGGGCAAGGTCAGGATTGAAGAAACTATCGCATATGACAAGAACTGGTAGAGTCTATACCCCATAACATCTAGCTGAATCAAGCAAGCAGGCCTCCAATCAACCACCCCTCATTGAGAAAGTTCCGAATGACCTTTGAAGGAAAATACAGGCCAAGGAATATTCGATCATCGACCAGTTGAACAAGATGCCAGCAAAAATATCCATTCTCTCTTTGCTGCAAAATTTTGAGACACACAAGAATGCTTTGTTAAGGGTGCTAAATAAAGCGTACGTACCAAGTAACATCACTAGCAGGGAAACGGCCAATATGGTAGGACAAGTGCTAGAAAGCCGTAAGATCACCTTTTATGAAGACGAGCTGCTACCTGAAGGGCTGGGGCACAACAAAGCATTGCACATCACCGTGCAATGTGAAGCTTATTTCATCACCAAAATCCTGATCGATGGAGGTTCTAGTCTTAATATTTGTTCGCTGGTAACAATCAAGAATTTGGGTAAAGGTCTGCATGAGATAAAGGATGGAGCACTCAATGTGAAAGCCTTCGATGGTTCTCAGAGGTCCACTATTAGTCAGATTAGTATATGCCTGCAGATGGGACCAACCTGGTTCGAGGTTGATTTCTAGGTTATAGATGTACCGGTGTCTTACAACATGTTGTTGGGATGGCAATGGATTCATGTTGCTGGGGCCGTAGCATCAACATTGCATCAGACAATAAAGTTCGAATGGAATCACCGGTAAGTGATCATTCACGATGAAGGTAGCATCCCTATATATAGTCGCCAGACCATTCCGACAATCGATGTAAGGAGGAAGCTGGATGGAGAAACCTACCACCACATTGAGCGGGTTAATGCTATCGACAAAGACCAATGGTCGGATAGCAAAATCGAGAGTATACTGAGTTGGAGTGGGTATGTACCTGGCAAAGGGCTCGTCAAGAACCTCCAAGGAATCTCTAAGCCCATAAAACTCATGAAACATGGAACTACCTTCGGTTTGGGATATGAATACACCTTGGAAGAATTCAATAGTTGGTCACCACCATGGTGTTATCCTTACTACCCACTAGAGTAGCCAATACAATATCTAGAGTAGACCATCCATCAGGCCGACATTATTTATGGGTCAGATGAATAAGAAGCACTTGCATCAGTAAAGAACTTGTTTCTAGAGGACAGTGATATGAACTATTGCGTTATTCTCGAGGAGGACGGGGAGGAAGGCCCTTCCATACAGGTTGTGAGCTGAGGGGTACATCTCAAGAATTGGACCATCAGGACAACCAAAGCCCGACGAGCCTCGCGGTAGCAAGGCTAAAACAAGCATTATTCACTCATTTATTTATTAAATGATTTTCTTTTTGCATTTTTCAATTCCCACAATAATATTTGCGATGTTCAAAACAATTATTTAATTTATCAAAAGCATTTTTGATTTTCTTATGAATTACTATTTATTGTTATTATCTGCTCTCCTTGTTTTACCAATATAGCAGTACTATTACTTGTGTTGATGAAACAATGACTGTGACATGCAATGAGACAATGCAACAAACTGACATTGATTTAGAGGAAGATGAAATACCTGATGAGATTATCAAAGAAGTTGAGAACTTTGAGAATAGAGCTAAGTCAACCTGGACGAGACAAAAATTGTCAACATAGGAGATGCAGAAAGTGTCAAGGAAACGCGAATCACCGTTCACATATCTCCATCAGAGAAGAAAAAATACATAGAATTACTAAAAGTGTATGAGGACATATTCACCAGGTCGTATGATGACATGACTGGGCTGAGTATGTCTATTGTGGCTCACAAACTGCCAATCAATCCAATGTGACCACCGATAAAGCAAAAGCTCAGAAAGTTCAAGCCTGATATGAGTTTGAAAATCAAGGAAGAAGTCACCAAGCAGATCAACGCTAAGGTTCTAAGGGTAGTAGAATACCTAACATGGTTAGCCATCATCGTGCCAGTGCCAAAGAAGTATGGGAAGGTCAGAGTCTGTGTTGACTATCGGGATCTCAATCAGGACAGTCCGAAAGATGATTTTCCTTTGCCAAATGTACAACTCATGATTGACAATTGCACCAAGCATGAGCTACAATAATTCATAGATTATTTTTTTGGTTATCATCATATTTGGATGGATGAGGAAGATGCTGAGAAAACGGCTTTCATTACGCAGTGGGGAGTGTACTGTTAAAAGATGATGCCATTCGGCCCGAAGAATGCTGGGGCCATGACTACCACCTTCCATGATATGATACACAATGAGATAGAGGTATATGTGGATGATCTTATTATCAAATCCAAGAATTCACTGACCATATAGAAGATCTAAGGAAGTTCTTCAATAGACTGCAGAGATACAACCTAAAACTAAACCCCGCAAAGTGCACATTTGGGGTTCGTACTGGGAAATTGCTTGGGTTTATTGTGAGTTGAGGATTAGAACTGGATCCATCGAAAGTTAAATCCATTCAAGAACTACCACCGCCAAGGAACAAGAAGGATATGATGAGTTTATCGGGAAGGCTTAACTTTATCAGCTGATTCATAGCACAGTGTACAGTTATCTACGAGCCACTCTTTAACATGTTAAAGAAGGACGCCGCCATCAAATGGACTGATGACTACCAAAAGGACTTCAACAAAATCAAGGAATACCTATCAACACCACCAGTCTCAGTCCCGTCTGAGCCAGGTGTCGACGCCCCCTTTTTCTAAAGCAAAATCGGGTTTACGACATTTTGGGATTTGGCTTTTTGGATTTGAAGAGTCGCCACCTAATGATTAAGTGCATAGGACACTAAGTGTTTTTGAGTTGGAAAACCAGAATTCGGGTAAGGGCTAGAAATTATCTCGAGGGGAAGGTGTTAGGCACCCCTCAAGATCCACTAGTGTAGTTCCTGGCCATGTCATATTGTGACTTCAAATGCAAACAACAAGTAGACAAACAAATACAAAGGGGGATTAAGGAAGTTAAAGAAACTAAATTATGATAGAGGAAGCAGTTTTGAAATCTTGAATAAAGGAGGAAATTTTCATATAGTTGTTGCAAGCAGTTTAAAAGCAGAAGTTTTGGCGAAAAAGTAGTTGAAATTCTGAAAATAAAGTGGACAAATGAGGGAAGGGATCCAAGGTTTATACATAATATGGATCACTCCACACAACACCCAGTAACTGTTTATACATGTGGTATTGTCACGTGGTCATCATATCCATATCTACCTGTTACCACCCCGTTAAGGTTTTAAATGCGGAATGGTCTCGTTTTACCTATTGCATGCTATTACCCGCCCCCATTTTATAAGTCCCGGAGGCACTTAGGACCGCTAATCCTAGAGGGTAGGATATTAGGCTGATTAGTTTCAAAGGATAAAAATCTAAGGCGACATACCAAACATATACTGCACGTTGGAGGAAGCATGTAGACATATAAAAGCTCATGTATACCTCCTCAAACAAAACACATAAATAGCATGACTTAAACACAACTAGGGTATCAAAAGATACGAACTTTTAGAGCAGTTAAAACTTGGTTTTGAAAATGAAGTAGTAACAATAATAGCAAGATTTAGGGCAGAGGTGAGTAACCCAGTAAATAAAAATCAGAAGCTCAATAAAAGTAAGTAGGTGCATCATTTCAAATCATTTTCAGCAGAGTTTTGTTTTAAGGAAAAAACTGAGTGAACTTCAGAAAATCAAAAAAAGAATAGGAACGGCAGAGTTAAAACTTAAAGAATTTGGTCGAGTTTAGGCTAATGCAAACACATTGTCTGGACCTGAAGTTTGCCTAGGCGTCGTTTCGCATATTAGAGAATGAACACACATATTTTTATTCTGGTTTATAAAGGTACGCGTGATAAGATATTTGCAGAAAACGTTTCAAACCACTTAGCCATATTTTAACAAAGTTATTAGCTAAACGTGAATTAATTACTGCAACTCGAAGGAGTGAGAAGTCCTAAGGGCAGGATATCTAATGCACATAAGAAATCCTAAAAAAAACATAATTTTTAATATGCCAATGCAGTAATGATGAATTATTTGGCTTGTTGTTGATCGTTTGCTGGATATAAACTGATCGAGGTTACAAGGTGAGCGTAATGACAGGCTGAAAGTAAAGAACCTAAAGTAGGATCTCGAATGAATGAGATGCATGTCCTATGCAAGTTGTCTATTGCGCAGATAAATAAATAAAATCCTATAAGCATGTTTTCTATCCATTATTTATACTAAGCATGCATAACTCTCCCACCTATTCACTATTCAACCCAGATCGTATGTTTACAAATTATTACAAACCAGTATTATCTGAATTACAGTAAACAAGAACAAAAAATATAAGAAGTTATTCTATAGGGAGCCTTCAATTAGGCCCAGTCTTCCAACCTCAACCCCTTCGAGTTCATAGCCTTTTGCCATGGTCTAGGTGCTGCAAAGCTCCCTAGGGCCCCATTGGGTCCCTGGCCAATACCAGCACTTAGACATTTTAGAAGAATGCAGGACAAGTGCAGTGTACCAACCTTATGTGTCAAAGTTCAGTGAGTACTCAGGGGTACTCAAAGAAATGCTCACACGAAGGGGGCAGAACCTATTCTCTAAGAGTAGTGTGAAGTGCGTGAAGAACACTTTTCGAAAAATAAGGGGGTTTTCTTTAAAAAGAAAACAGCAGGGACAATAGTTTAATAACATAAGATTGTATACAATGATCATGGGAGAAAGGGAGCAAACAGATCACAATGTTAAAGATGACTACACAAAATCAGAAGATTCAGGGGACCATGGATTGGTCAGGCTTAAACATAAGTCTTAGACAACAACAGGGGAACAATCATGACATGCAAACCAAGAAAGACATACAGAGTGCCAAGGATCAGGGGAACTGGGAAGTGGTAAATTTAGGCATGCTAATGTATAGCAATAGGACATATGCATAGCAAGTAAAGTTAGGAGCAGACAAAGTCAGACTTACCATGTGAATCAGTAGACATGGTGAAGTATTAAAGCAAAGAATCAATCACACATTGAGCAAGAGAAGCATAAGTAGAAGAAAATCGCAAAGATGATGAGCTGAAAAAAAAATAAATACATTGGTCTGAGACTTGAAAATTAATTAGGACATAGCAGTAAAAGAGAAAAAGCATGCAAGGACAAAGTAGTAACACCATATTAGCCTTGGCTTTCAGCCGGCTAATAATAAGCAGGACCAGAGAATAGCAATAGAGCCAAAGAGAAAGAGAGAATGCAGATTTTTAAAAGTATTCAGTGGTGTGTGTAACTCAGAAGACTGTCGTTTGTTCTGTGTAAAGGCTTAGGGTATTTATAGTTCAAAGTAGGTGGTACAAATAAGGTAAAAATCACAGAAATATATTAATTGAATAACTTTGAATCAATTAATTAAAGAATCAGGGAAGTACTCCCATTAATTAAGGGAATCACAATCAAACGAAAAGATTTAGAACCATATAAGGCAAGTAGGAAAAATCAGTGTGGGATCAAATAAGGAAGGAGTCATGGTTCGGTATTGCACATAGTAGCCAATTAAGACAAAATTGCGGGAAAATCCAATTAAGGAAAGGCTAAGTAGAACAAAGTACTATAGCAAATAAGGTATCAAAAATCAATTAATTTAAAACACGCGAATAGAATGCTAGGGTTTTGAAAGAAAGTTTTTGAATTACCAATCAATCAAGGAAAATCAGAATCAATCATGTGAAGTCATGATTCTGTGTTCTTAACATATAAATAGAGGTGAATGAACAAAAGTAGCGAGCAAAATTAGCCATATAGACAGAAGGGAACTAGATATGAACAAACACAACAGTCCAGAGATAGTGAACATAGGTTAAGACTCAGCAGGACACATTCAAGGCATGGTGACCAGGAAACATTAACAAGAATCAAGGAAATTCAAGCTGACACACAATCAAACGAAGGAACATGCTAACACATAGAAGCAGAGTAAAGAAAATCGTGCTAACACACATAATCAAACGAAGGAACATGCTAACACATAGAGACAATGCCAACAAAATTAGGCTAACACACATAATCAAGGCAAAGAAACATGCTAACACTCATAATCAATCGAGTAAACATTTTTAGAAATTAGGGTTTTTTAGCAGAGTCAAACTAGAAAATAGTAAGAGCATAGAAATCGGTCAGAATAAACAAAGAAAAGGTTTTATCATAAAGAAAATCAATTGAAGCATGCGTAAAAGAAATCCAAGAAACCCTAAGTAAAAAAATGGTTCAAACCAGAGGATCTTTTAGAATAAACTCAAGAAAAAGAAGAACATAGAGGAAAACATGAAAATAACATGAAGTAACACTATTTTTGAGAGATTCAGGAGAGAGCTAGGGTTTCAAAAAAGGGAAACCCTAATAGAAGTGGAGAGAACCTGTCGAAACTTCATAGATCGTGACATATAGGTGTGATTTGACCTGAAATCACACTGGAGAACTCGCAAGTAGCAGAACCAGGAACCCTAGGTCTCAATCACCATGGTCCATAAGCCTCAAAGGTCCTAGAGGTGTTGAACAGGACGATGAGAGGCCCATCGGAGCCTTAGGGTTGAAGGGAGGTGGTCGGAGATGGTCGGAAACAAACTAGGCGAAGCTTTCAGGGATTGATTCGCATGGTGGGGCTTCTGGGGTCTCAAAATAGAGGGAATCAGTGAGCTAGGGTTTCGTGGCAGTTGATGGTCGAATGGGGTGAGATTGGAGGTAGCCGGAGAGGCGGTGGAGATCATCGGAGAAGAGAGAACCAGAATGTTCCAGGGAGAAGGGAGAGGAAGAGACGAGATAGAGAGAGAGAGAGAGAGTCTCGTGAAAATGAGGGGTCTGGGGGGGTAATTGAATTTAATTAAGGGAATTAAATCGAGGCCGTTGATCTCATTTGATCAACAGCTCAGATTAAAACGGGGGTGGACCGGGTCATACTAGGGATTGGGCTGGGTTGGTTTAAATGGGGTATTGGGCCATTCAAAAGCTGATAGGGGGTGTGGCCAATTTGGCTAGAATTAAAATAATGAGGGTTGTTTGTTAAATAGCCAATTTTCCCCTTTTATTATTTTATAAAATAGTAAAAAATAATTTAAAAGTAAATTAAAGGTACTGAACTAATTAATAACATATAAATATTAATGTAAAAATACTAAAAGTGATTTATAATTATAAAATAATATTAATCGTAAAATAGGTTATAATTGCAATTATATGCAATTTAGCTTAAAAGAATACCAAGAAAATGTATCAAAAAATATGCAAAAATTACCCCAATTATATCTTAGTGTAAATATGAGAATGCTAGTTTGGGAATAATTATTCACCAAAGAATGCTAGTTTGGGAATAATTATTGAACTTTGTAGTATTAAAATAGACAATAATCTTATTTTAAAATCTTTAAAAAAAATTAAGGGAAAAATGCCAAACTTTAGGGCATGCTTATATATGCGTGTGTATGCTATTTTGAGGTATGTAGGGAAAAATTGGGTATCAACAGCTACCCTTCTTTACTCGAGAAGGATGAAAGAGTTGTCGGGTAAAGATATGATAGCTAATTTTCACTGAAAGAAATGATTTGAAAGGTTTTGACCGAGCTCTGGCTCTTGAGTCGCCTACATATACCTGGTCTTACAGGAATCAGGCCATATGTAGTTCGAGGAATCAGTCTGTGGAACATGCCGATGGAGATTTCGAATAACGGACGCAATATTCGGGTTGGGAAGAACGGTTAGGGACCGATGGGTTGCAGGGACCGGAGCGAGATTGCTCCTGCGGTGATGGCCGTTGCTAGCCTGTGTACCTTCAAATAAGCAATACGAGCATATATCGTGCATAAATTTAAATGTGATGCAGGTTTCCATTGGACCATGAATGCTGTCTTCAGACGGATAGGATGACGTCCTCGGACCATGACATCCCGGGCTGTGGAGCGTGTAATAGAGGATTCGTAGGATATGAAATGATGCTCTCGGGCCATGATAATGATGCCTCTGAACCATGATGCCTTTGAATAATTATATGCAAAAGATAAAAGTAGGGTCCTCAGGCCATGGCATGGCGTTCTCCTACTATGAAAATGGTGCCTCTGAACAATGACGCCTTCGGACGATTCGGCGATCTTTCAGCCCATGAAATGCAGGATTTGGCGATGTTTCAGCCGATATAAAGCATAAATATAAATGACGATCTTTCAGCCGGTGCGGGATTTAAATGAAGTTAGCGATATTTCAGCCATGCAGAGATTTAAATAAAGTTGGCGATATTTTTGCCTTGTAGGATTTAATCAAAATTGGTGATATTTCAGCTGACATATAGATTTAAATAAAGTTGGCGATATTTCAGCCATGCAGGATTTAAACAAAATTGGCGATATTTCAGCCAACATAGAGAATTAAATAAAGTTGGCGATATTTCAGCCTTGCAGGATTTAAACAAAATTGGCAATAGTCCAACCATGCAGGTGGAGATAATGCTTAGTCTCGGAAGGTATAAAGGCAGCCTTATGCAATGCAAGAAAATGCAGGATGGAGGTAAAGCTTAACCTCGGAAGGCAGAAAGGTAGCCTTGTGCGATGCAAGAAAAAATGTAGATGGAGACAATGCTTAGTCTCGGAAGGCAGAAAGGTAGCCTTATGCAATGCAAGAAAATGCAGGATGGAGGTAGAGCTTAACCTCGGAAGGTAGAAAGGTAGTTTTATGCAATGAAAGAAAATGCACGATGGAGGTAGAGCTTAACCTCGGAAGGCAGAAAGTAGCCTTATGCAATGCAAGGAAATGCAGGATGGAGGTAGTGCTTAACCTCAAAAGGCAGAAAGATAGCCTTATGCAATTCAAGGAGATGCAGATGGAGACAATGCTTAGTCTCAGAAGGCAGAAAGGTAGCCTTATGCAATGCAAAAATGCAGATGGAGACAATGCTTAGTCTCGGAAGGCAGAAAGG
This sequence comes from Nicotiana glauca, assembly GCA_026770625.1. Lineage (NCBI taxonomy): Eukaryota > Viridiplantae > Streptophyta > Magnoliopsida > Solanales > Solanaceae > Nicotiana > Nicotiana glauca. The sequence goes on from MU665195.1 coordinate 58,657, forward strand.
TAGCCTTAGGCAATGCAAGATATAAAGGTGGAGAGTAACGAAATCTCTTAGCTGATAGATGATAGTTGATAGTTGATTGTGTCATTGTGGCCGCTGGGGATGTAATGTGCGGACAACACTTATAAGTGAGCGATGATTCTGAGAGTTGTACTCCTGCAAAATAGGAGTATGTAATCGTATCTGATGGTTCTATGTCTTTGGGGTGTCTGCATTCAAAGAAAAATCATGACTTTTGTCAAGGGGAAAGGTTAGTTTGTCTTCCTGTGGACTCTGCTCGTCCTACTCGGCTCTTGTTTTCATTAGGGTAGCATCGCTAAACAAAGCAATTTAATAGTAGCCATGCATGATATGATGTAAATACATAATTTAAAATGATTTTCTTTTAGATGAACCAACGACTGCGACGCGGTTCAAGACATTGCGACCTCTTTTGCTCCGAAATTTTGAGCGTCCTCAAAATTCTGCCCTAGTTTACTGGGCTGGAGCTTCTGACGGCTGCGTGTGACGAATGGCTGAAAGTTAACTTCGGAATTTTGAGGGTCCTCCTCAAAATTCTGCCCCAGTTTCCAATATTGGTGGAAAATGAAAATTTTATTGAATTGTGACTGAAGCCATAGGGCTGCCTACGTATCCCTTTTTAAACGGGAATCAGGTCCGGCATAGTTCAAATTACATCATATAGAAATCATAATGATTACACATAATAATGCTTGACTGCATCTGAATTAATTTCCTTTGGCCAGACTTCTCCTTCCATTTCTGCGAGTATGAGGGCTCCTCCTGTTAGGACCCGGTAAACCACGTACGGGCCTTGCCAGTTAGGAGAGAACTTTCTTTTGGCCTCATCCTGATGCGGGAAAATTTTCTTCAGCACCAGCTGCCCCGGTGTGAATTGTCTTGGCTTGACTCTTTTATTGAAGGCTCTAGACATCCTGTTCTGGTATAATTGACCATGGCAAACTGCATTCATTCTTTTCCCGTCTATTAGGGCTAACTGCTCATAACGGCTCTTTACCCATTCTGCATCTTCAAGTTCCGCTTCCTGTATAATTCTCAGGGAGGGAATCTCTACCTCGGCCAGGATGACTGCCTCGGTACCGTAAACCAACATATAGGGAGTCGTCCCGGTTGATGTGCGAACTATGGTACGGTACCCCAATAAAGCGAAGGATAGCTTTTTGTGCCACTGCTTGTGTTTCTCTATTATTTTCCTCAGTATCTTCTTAATGTTATTATTGGCTGCTTCTACACCTCAATTCATCTGAGGTCTATAGGCCGTAGAATTCTTCTGCTTAATCTTTGTGACGACCCAAAGGGTCATCACCTGTTTCCTCACTCGTTCCATGCTTCTGAGGCCTTGAAAACCTTGTTTTTACTTGTCTCGATTTGCGTGCGTACTCCGAGCGCGTAGCCGAAAAGCTTTTATGTTGAAATATGTGAATTCTGTGAAAAATTTGTAGAATTTTGATATTAATATGATTAAAGTTGACTTTGGTCAATATTTTGGGCAAATGGACCCGGTCCCGAGGTTGGACGGTCCCGGAAGGTCCGTAGAAAAATATGGGACTCGAGCATGTGCCCGGAGTCGAATTCCGAGGTCTAGAGCCCGAGGAAAGAATTTTTCTGTTAAATTGTTTTTCTGAAATTATTAAGGAAAATGGAAATGGAAATTGAATAAAAGACTATGGTATCGGGATCGTATTTTGGTTTCGACGCCCGGTACAAGTCTTAAATATGTGTTAAGCGCTTTCTGTAAAGTGTGGTCGAAATAGGACGTCATTTCATGTGTCGTGGACCTAAATATCTAAAGTTGGAAGTTTATGAAGTTTGAAATGAAAATCATATATTTTGAGGCTTGATTATATGTAAATGATGTTATTTTGGCGATTTGATCTCACGAGTAAGTCCGTAGGATGTTTTTGAGGTTGTGTGCATGTTTGATTTGGAGCCTCGAGGGCTCGGGTGAGTTTTGGATAGGTGTCGAGTTGCATTTTGAACTTTGAAAAAAAAAAATTGCAGGTCAGGTATGGTATTCTCGCTATTGCGACAGATTTCTCGCAAATGTGAGACTCGCAATTGCGGATTACCCATTGCAAATGCGAGAAAAATGGAGGCCCTGTATATGTCGCAAATGCGACAGGGATGTTCGCAATTGGGAAGGTTGGCCATCGCAAATGCGAAAGCTGGCCCCCAGACCTGAGTTCGCAAATGCGAACGAAGATGTCGCAATTCCCAGGCCTGCATTGTTCGCAAATGCGAACCAATGTTCGCATTTCCCATATCCGTAGCCCAGCAAATTTTATACTTAGACGAAATTTCATCACTTTTCACCATTCTTTCAAAACCCAAACACCATAGGCGATTTTTCAAGAGCAAACTTCATCCCAAAACACTTGTAACTTGATTTTTACTCGATTCTTTCAATCTTTAACATCATTAAACATGTTTTTCACTTGAAATCAAGGATTTTCATGGGTGAAATTGGGGTTTTTGGGTAGAACCTAGGTTTTCTATAAATTGGGGAGTTGGACCTCAATTTGAGGTTCGATTTTAAAAAAATTACATATTTGAGTTCGTGGGGGAATGGGTAACCGGGTTTTGGTTTGAACCTCGGGTTTTGACCATGTGGGCCCGGGGGCATTTTTGGAGTTTTTGGGAAAAACTTGGGAAAATCATTTTATGCATTCAAATTGATTCATATAGTATTTATTAAAGTAACTGAACAATTTCTGATTAGATTCGAGCGAATTGGAGGTAGAACTGTTAGGTAAAGCGATAGTTGAGGATTAAGTGGATTTCAAGGGTTTGAGGTAAGTGTTTGGTTTAACCCTAGCTTGAGAGAATAGGAGTTGAGTCTTGTTGCTAATTGCTATGTGATCGAGTACGATGTATAGGCATGGTGACGAGTATCTATACATTGGTGTCTAGCATGACCGTGAGTCCTTATAATGTGATTGTCATGAATTGGTTGTGAATTCTATGTTTATTGGAGGACTTCTATATGTTGTGAATAACGTGTGAACGGTAATAGGATCATTTGATTCATAGGAGCATTGGCTCGAGTGGTGATACGAATATTGAAAGTATACGAAATAACTTGATTCTTTGGAGTGTTGGCTCAAACAGGGTAGGGTGATTTATAAGATAAGAAAAGTAAGAAAGAGAAAGTGTGTTGATTATTCCCTTGCCAAGACGTTTGGTTAAACTTGTTGGCTACTTTCCCTTGCCGGGATTTTGTTAAATATTTGCTTATTTTTATGCCCCTTAATTGTGACTGTTGTTTCGGAAGTCAGACTGTTAAATGACATTGAGGATCGGGTTGCATGCCGCAACAATGATATATGAGGGTCGGGTTGCACGCCGCAACAGTGGTATTTGTGGATCGGGTTGCGCGCCGTAACAGTAATATTTGTGGAGCCGGTTGCACGCCGCAATAGTGATATTTGTGGAGCGGGTTGCACGCCGTAATAGTGATATTTGTGGAGAGGGTTGCACACCGCACTAGTTATTGATACCATGTGTTTGTATTGAGTGTTGATTCCTTGTTCATTGTGAATCTAAGTTGCATTAATGTTGTTACTTGGGATTGCTGTTAATACTGTATCTCCCCATAGCATGTCTCCCCCTCCCTTGTTGCTAATTGCCTTTTATTCGATGTTCCGTTGCATATTTATAACTGCACAGGTTTATGTGGTGTCCAATCTAGCCTCATCACTACTTCAGGCTAGACACTTACCAGCACATGGGGTCGGTTGTGCTGATGCTACACTTCTGTGCATTTTTCCACAGGTCCAGGTTTTGAGGAGCAGTAGCAGCGTTAGTGCAGGAGCAGGTTTTCATTTTCACGAGACTGAGGTAGCCTTGCAGGTGTCCGCAGGCCCAACGTCTCTTCTTTATGTTCTCTTTTAGACTGTTGCCTCATTGTTTCGAGACAGACATCTTATATATTTCTTTCAGACCATTGTATTTAGTATTCTTAGTAGTTCGTGAGTACTGTGACACCAAATATTTGGTAGAGGATATTATTGACTATTCTGCGTTTTGATTCGTGTTTATAAATCATATTTTTGCTATTGTTCTTATTAAATTTCATGTTCCTTATTGATGCTATAAACTGTTGAAATAATTGTTTAGAAAGGGAAAGGTGATTGAGTTGGCTTGCCTAGCTACCACGAGTAGGTGCCATCACGATCCCGATGGTGGAAAATTCGGGTCGTGACAAGTTGGTATCAGAGCAATAGGTTACATAGGTCTCACAACTCACGGACAAACTTAGTAGAGTCTGAGAGGTAGGTGCGGAGATGTCTGTACTTGTTCTCTAAAGTCTATTGAGTTAGGAAAAATCTCTCATTTGTTCTTTCTTGTCGTGCAATTTGGTTTCTCAATGCTGATTGAATTTCTACTTTGTTCTTTCGCAGATGGCGAGAACACGTGCTTTCTCATCCACCGATCAGCAGTTCGAGCCCCAGGCAGCTCCCACTGGGGGCAGAGGACGTGGCCATGCTAGGGGCCGAGGTAGGGGCAGGGCCCAGCCACCAGTAGCAACACCAGTGGCAGACCCTCAACTTGGCCTTGACGAGGAGGTTCCGGCCCCAGCCCAGATAGTTACGGTAGGCCCAGCTCAGGTCCAAGAGGGGTTCATTGCTACCCCAGTTCTTTAGGATGCCTTGGTCCAGTTGGTTGGCCTCATAGAGAGTGTCACCTGAGCAGGATTGCTTCTTGTAGCACCAGCCACTTCCCAATCTGGGGGAGGAGCTAAGACTCTTGGTGCACGTACTCCGGAGCAGGTAGCTCCCCAGACTCAGATTCCACCAGTTCAGACAGTTGTGGCAGTTCAGCCTGGGGTAGTTGCACAGGCAAGTGATGGAGCGGCTATGTCCGCAGATGCCTTGTGGAGGCTGGACAGGTTCACCAAGCTCTTCACTGCTACATTCAACGGAGCTTCTTCTGAGGACCCCTAGGATTTCTTATATAGCTGCCACAAGGTTCTTCGGAACATGGGCATTGTGGAGTCCAGTAGAGTTGATTTTACGGCTTTTTGTCTATCTGGATTTGCCAAGACTTGGTGGAGGGATTACTGTTTAGCCAGACCGGAAGGGTTGCCGCCTTTGACTTGGGATCAGTTTTTGGAGTTGTTTCTAGAGAAGTTTCTTCCCGTTACTCAGAGGGATGCTTACCGGAGGCAGTTTGAGTGCCTCCAGAAGGGGTCTATGACGGTCACCCAGTATGAGACTCGTTTTATCGATCTAGCTCGACATGCCCTTGTCATACTCCCCACTGAGAGGGAGAGGGTGAAGAGGTTCATTGATGGTTTGATTCAGCCTATTCGTCTTCAGATGGCCAGGGAGGCGGGTAGTGACATTACCTTTCAGGAGGCAGCCAATGTGGCCCGGAGGATCGAGATGGTTCTGCCACATGGGGGTAGTAATAGGGCAGACAAGAGACCCCGTCACTCAGGTCGATTCGATGGTGCCTCATCTGGAGGTAGGGATTCTTATGATAGGGGTCAGCCTTCCATACCCTTTCAGTCAGCCCTCCAGGCTTCGCAGGGTATTCCAGGTGATCGTGGTTTTTGTGGGTAGTATTCCGATCAACAGACACTCAATATACCGCCAGCTCCCATCAGTGCACAGCCTCTTTAGAGTTTTCGTGGAGGTCATTCGGGTCATCAGGGCCATTCTCATCGTATGGAGGGATGTTATGAGTGTGATAAGTATGGTCACATCAGTAGAGCTTGCCCGAGGTTGAGGGGTACACAGTCGCAATAGCAGGGTCCTCGCCCCATAATTCAGGCACTAGGTGACCCACAGCCTGCCCAGCCAGCCAGGGGCGGGGGTAGAGATAATAGAGGTGGAGGTCGAGACCATAGAGGTAGAGGTCGGACCGCCAGAGGTAGAGGTTAGCAGGTCGTCGATCATCCTAGAGACTTGGTTTAGGGAGGTGGGGCTGAGCCCCGGTTTTATGCTTTGCCAACCAGACCCAAGGCCGAGTCGTCAGATGCCGTTATTACAGGTACTATTTTGGTTTGTGATAGAGATGCGTCAGTGCTATTTGACCCTGGGTCTACATATTCATATGTGTCGGCTTATTTTGCACCCTGCCTGGCTATGCCTAGTTATGCTTTGGACATACCTGTTTATGTATCTACACCGGTGGGTGACTCCACAGTAGTCGACCAGGTGCATCGTTCCTGTGTGATTGTGTTTGAGGGTCTTGAGACCCGTGTTGATTTACTGCTTTTAGATATGGTAGATTTCGACGTTATTTTGGGGATGGATTGGTTGTCCCCGTATCATGCTATCTTAGACTGTCACACCAGGACCGTGACCTTGGCCTTGACAGAATTGCCCCGACTAGAGTGGAGAGGGACCCTAGGTCATGCCACCCGCAGTATTATTTCATACGTTAAGGCTCGACGCATGGTCGAGAAGGGGTGTTTAGCTTATCTGGCGTATGTTCGCGACTCCAGCACAGATGTTCCTTCTATTGACTTTGTTCCTATTGTTCGGGAATTCCCCGAGGTTTTCATTTCAGACCTGCCGGGTATGCCGCCCGACAGGGATATTGATTTATGTATTGATCTGGCTCCGGGCACGCAGCCCATTTCTATTCCGCCGTATCGCATGGCCCCGCCAGAGTTGAAGGAGTTAAAGGACCAGTTGCAGGATTTACTAGAGAAGTGTTTTATCCGGCCTAGTGTTTCTCCTTGGGGTGCGCCGGTGTTATTTGTGAAGAAGAAGGATGGATCGATGCAGATGTGTATTGATTACTGGCAATTGATCAAAGTGACGATAAAGAACAAGTATCCACTGCCGAGGATTGATGACCTGTTTGACTAGCTTCACGGAGCAAAGGTGTTTTAAAAGATAGACTTGAGATCTGGCTACCATTAGCTGAAGATTAGGGCGTCTGATGTCCCTAATACAGCATTCCGCACTCGGTATGGGCACTACGAGTTTTTAGTCATGTCATTTGGGTTGACCAATGCCCCAGCAGCATTTATGGAGTTGATGAACCGAGTGATCAGGGCATATCTAGACTTATTCGTGATAGTCTTTATTGATGATATCCTGGTGTACTCCCACAGCAAGAAAGAGCACGAGTTCTGGTGCGAGTTCTGGTTGAGTTCGATTGCATTTCAGGGTCATATTGTATCAGCAGAGGGTATTCAGGTGGACCCAAAGAAGATTGAGGCAGTCAAGAATTGGCCTCGACCAGCTTCAGTGACCGAGATTCGGAGTTTCTTGGGGATAGCAGGTTATTACCGTCGGTTCGTAGAGGGATTTTCTTCTATTGCAACCCCGATGACCAGGTTGACCTAGAAGGGTGCCTAGTTCAGGTGGTCAGATGAGTGTGAGGCGAGCTTTCAGAAGCTCAAGACAGATTTGACTATGGAACCGGTGTTGGTTTTGCCCATGGGTTTAGGGCCTTACACGGTCTATTGTGATATTTCTCGTATTGGTCTGGGAGCAGTATTGATGCAAAATGGAAAAGCCATTGCCTATGCTTCGAGACAGTTGAAGATCCATGAGAAGACTTATCCGGTTCATGATCAAGAGTTGACAGCGGTTGTTCAGGCTTTGAAGATTTGGAGGCATTACTTATATGGTGTGATGTGTGAGATGTACACGAATCACAAGAGCCTTCAGTACCTGTTCAAGCAGAAGGAGTTGAATGTGAGACAGAGAAGATGGCTAGAGTTGTTGAAAGATTATGATGTTACTATCTTATATCACCCGGGTAAGGCCAATGTGGTGGCCGATGCATTGAGTAGGAAGTCCGCCAACATGGGTAGTCTTGCTTATATCCCGGTCAGCCAGAGGCCTCTTACTTTAGATGTTCAGGCCTTGGCCAATCGATTCGTGAGATTAGATATTTCTGAGCCCAGCAGGGTATTGGCTTGCACAGTCGCTCGTTCTTCTCTATTGGAGCATATCCATGATCGGTAGTTTAGTGATCCCTATTTGTGTGTCCTGAGAGATACGGTGCAGCGTGGAGGTGCCACGAAGGTGACCTTAAATGATGATGGTGTATTGAGATTGCAGGGATGAGTTTGTGTGCCCAATGTTGATGGGATTCGAGAGTTGATCTTAGCGGAGGCTCATAGTTCCCAGTATTCTATTCACCTGGGCGCCGCGAAGATGTATCAGGACTTGCGGCAGCCTTATTGGTAGCATAGAATGAAGAAGGATATTGTTGCGTGTTTGGCTCGGTGTTTGAACTGTCAGCAGGTCAAATATGAGCATCAGAGGCCCGGCGGTTTGTTTCAGAGGATTGAGCATCCCGAGTGGAAATGGGAGAGGATTACCGTGGATTTCATTACTAGACTTCCGTTGACCCGGAAGAAGTTTGATGCTATTTGGGTCATTGTTGATAGGTTGACCAAGTCAGCGCACTTCATTCCAGTAGAAGTCTCCTATTCATCTGAGAGGTTAGCGGAGATTTATATCCGGGAGATTGTTCGCCTTCATAGTGTACCGGTATCCATCATTTCAGATCGGGGTACACAGTTTACCTCACGCTTCTAGAGAGCGGTTCGGCAAGAGCTAGGCACCCAGGTTTAGTTGAGCACAGCATTCCATCCTCAGACGGACGGCCAGTCCGAGAGGACTATTCAGATATTGGAGGATATGCTTCGGGCTTATGTCATTGATTTTGGAGGCTTGTGGGACCATTTTTTAACTTTGGCAGAGTTCGCCTACAACAACAGCTACCAGATCAGCATTCAGATGGCTCCATATGAGGCGTTGTATGGTAGGCGATGTCGGTCTCCAGTCGGATGGTTTGAGCCGGGAGAGGCTCGGTTATTGGGTACAGACTTAGTTCAGGAGGCCATAAATAAGGTCAAGATCATTCAGGACAGGCTTCGTTCAGCTCAGTCGCGGCAAAAGAGTTATGCGGACCGTAAGGTCCAAGATGTGGCTTTTATGGTTGGTGAGCGGGTATTGCTTCGGGTATTGCCTATGAAGGGCGTGATGAGGTTCGGAAAGAAGGGCAAGCTCAAACCTAGGTATATTGGTCTGTTTGAGATTCTTGATCGAGTAGGAGAGGTGGCTTATATTGCATTGCCACCTAGCTTATCAGTCGTGCATCCAGTTTTTCATGTGTCTATGCTTCGGAGGTATCATGGCGATCCTACCCATGTGTTAGACTTCAACACTGTCCAGTTGGACAAGGATTTATCTTATGAGGAGGATCTGGTAGCTATTCTAGACCGGCAGGTTCGTCAGTTGAGATCTAGGAGTTTTCCCTCTGTTCGTGTTCAGTGGAGAGGTCAGCCCCCTAAGGCCTCGACCTGGGAGTCCGAGTCTGATATGAGGAGCCGTTATCCACATCTGTTCACCGACTTAGGTACTTCTTTATTTTGTCCGTTTGAGGACGAACGGTTGTTTTAGAGGTGGAGGATGTGACGACCCAAAGGGTCATCACCTATTTCCTCACTCGTTCCGTGCTTCTGAGGCCTTAAAAACCTCATTTTTACTTGTCTCGATTTGCGTGCACAGTTCGGGCGCGTAGCCGAAAAGCTTTTATGTTAAAATATGTGAATTCTGTGAAAAATTTGAAGAATTTTGCTATTAATATGATTAAAGTTGATTTTGGTCAACATTTTGGGCAAACGGACCCGAACCTAAGGTTGGACAATCCCGGAAGGTCTATAGAAAAATATGGGACTCGGGCATGTGCCCGGAGTCGAATTCCGAGGTCTAGAGCCCGAGAAAAGAATTTTTCTGTTAAATTGTTTGTTGCATTAAGCTCATTGGGAGGCACCTTTATCATATCTGCATGAAACTGGCAGTGATGGCACTTTCGAACATGCCAAATGCAGTCCGTCTCCATGGTTATCCAAAAATAACCAGCTCGGAGTATTTTCTTAGCTAAGACGAAAGCATTCATATGCGGGCCACAGGTCCCTGCATGAACCTCTTCCAACAACCTGGATGCTTCCTTTGCTTCAACACACCTCAATAATCACAAATTGGGAGTCCTCCTATACAGGATTCCTCCACTATGAAAGAAATGATTCGATAACCTCCGTAGTGTGCGCTTCTGAGTAGTGTTTGCAAGTTCTGGGTATCCTCCTGTTTCCAAATATTTCTTAATGTCATGAAACTATGGATTTCCGTCTGCTTCTTCTTCGACATGAGCATAGTAAGCGGGTTGATCCTAGATTATTACCGGGATAGCATCAATGAAGTTCTTGTCTGGATGCTGAATTATGGATGATAGAGTGGCCAATACGTTGGCGAACTCTTTTTGGACTCTGAGGACATATCGGAATCTTGTCTTTGTAAACCTCTTTCTCAACTCCTGTACATGATGCAAATACGGGAGTATCTTGGAGTTCTTGGTTACCCATTCTTCTCGGACCGTATGATCACTAGTAACTCCTGAACGTTCATGTCAATGGACAGCTTGAGCCCTTAGATGCAGGCTTCGTACTCGTCCATGTTGTTGGTGCACAGGAACCTGAGCTTCACGGACACCAGATAATGCTAACCTATTTCTGATACTAGAACTGCTTCTATGCCAACTCCTTTGAAGTTCTCTACTTCATCGAAAAACATTCTCCAGCCATCATAGTATTCTGCAATGTCTTCTCCTATGAAAGAGACTTCTTTGTCAGAAAATACGTCTTTAGAGGCTCGTATTCTCCATCCACGAGATATTCGGCAGGATGATCTTCCAGTGCTTGTCCTTTAATCGCTTTCTGGGTTACATAGACAATATCAAATTCACTCAGCATGATTTGCCATTTGGCTAGCTTGCCCATAGGCATGGACTTCAGAAAGATGTACTTTAGCAGATCCATCTTTGATATGAGATAAGTGGTTTAGGCACGGAAATAATACCTCAACTTCTAGGCTACCCAAGTCAGAGCACAACATATGCGTTCTAGCAGGGAATACCAGGCCTCGTACGGGGTGAACTTCTTGCTGAGATGGTAGATGGCTTGCTCCTTTCTCCGTGTTTCATCATGTTGTCCTAAAACACAACCGAATGTCCCATCTAATACTACAAGGTAGAGCAATAGCGGTCTACCCGGTTCGGGCCGAACCAGAACTGGCGGCATTGATAGGCATTCCTTGATTCTGTCGAAGGCTTTATGACAATCATCAGTCCACTTAGTGGCGGCGTCCTTCTTCAACAACTTAAAGATTGGCTCACAAATGACAGTGGACTGAGCTATGAAGCGGCTAATCTAATTGAGTCTCCCCAAGAAACTCATAACCTCTTTCTTGTTCTTTGGTGGCAGCAATTCTTGAATGGCCTTAACCTTTGACGGATCCAGTTCTATTCCTCATTGACTTACGATGAACCCATGCAGTTTTCCAGCAGGAACCCTGAATGCATATTTGGCGGGATTCAGTTTCAAGTTGTATGTTCTCAATATGTTGAAGAACTTCCTCATATATTCCATGAGGTCATTGGCTTTCTTGTATTTGATGATGACATCGTCTATATACACCTCGATCTCTTTGTGTATCATGTCATGGAAAATAGTAGTCATGGCCCTCATGTAGGTGGCCCTAGCATTCTTTAATCCAAACGGCATCATCTTGTAACAATACATTAACCACGGCATAATGAAAGTTGTTTTCTCTGTGTCTTCTTCGTCCATCCATATCTAATGATACCCAGCGAAACAATCGACGAATGACTGCAACACGTGCTTGGCGCAGTTGTCAATCAGGATGTGTATGTTTGTCAAGGGGAAGTCATCTTTTGGACTGGTCCGGTTGAGATCCCGGTAGTCGACACTGTTGGGAAGCGAGTCAAGCTAATAGAAGGGAAATAATATTTAGGAGAGAAGCAATAAATTGCATAACACAAGACAAGACAAGATTTACATGGTTCGGTAATTTTTGCCTACTCCACGGCCACACAAAGAATAACTCTTTATTAACTGAAGAGAGAAAGAAGAAGTTTTGGGATGTTCTACAAATGAAGATGGAGACCCCTATTTTATAGGCGTTTGAATGCCCTGTCGAGGTAAGCGCTTACATCATAAAATGCTGATGTAAGCGCTTACATCATAGGAATGCTGAGGTAAGCGCTTACATCACAAGAATGTCGATGTAAGCGCTTACATTATATTTCATCTCTTTTTGATTTTTCTTTCTTTTGTCTACTTTCATATACAACAATAGGTTTGTTTCTATCAATCTCCCCCTCAAACCTATGTTACATCAAGAAAGAAAAAAAACTATTTGCTATTCTCTGGTGGCGCCTTCACGCTATCAGTCTTGAAGGCTAACTGAGGCAGTGCACAGCCTCAGTTTG
>MU665197.1:5025-39461 GCA_026770625.1 Nicotiana glauca
AATAGGATTTTTCCATTCTCAACGGAGGTTCCGTATTCAAATCTTGAGAATAAAAATAAAGAAAAAGAAACTTGATAGAGATTTCTTTCCCAAACCCCATGATAAGTCGTGGAGCCGCCCAACTGTTAGGCAAGCCAATGAACGTACCTCCAACTTAATTATCCTTTTTAGCCTTTAAAATCAGAAATTTCGTTAAATAATTAGAATTAAATCCAGAACCCAATATAGCATTACTATTACTTGTCTTGATAAACCAATGATTGTGACATGCAATGAGACAACGCAACAAACGGATATGGATTCAGAGGAACATGACATACTTAAAGAGATTGTCAAGAAAGTTAAGAACATTGATAACAGACCTAAGTACAACCTAGACAGGACCAAAATTATCAACTTGGGAGATCTAAAAAATGTCTAGGAAACGCGAATCATCATTCGCCTATCGCCATCAAAGAACGAAGAATACACATAATTTCTAAAGGAGTATGAGGACATATTCTCCTAGTCGTACGATGACATTACTAGTCTGAATACATGTATTGTGGCTCACAAACTATCAACCAATCCAATGTTCCACCGGTAAAGCAAAAGCTTAGAAAGTTCAAGCCTGATATGAGTTTGAAATCAAGGAAGAAATCACCAAGCAGATTAACGCTAAGGTTCTTAGGGTAGTAGAATACCCGACATGGTTAGCCAACATTGTGCTAGTGCCAAAGAAGGTTGGGAAGATTAGAGTCTGTGTCGACTACCGGGATCTCAACCGGGCTATTCTGAAAGACAACTTCCCTTTGCCAAATATATGTATCCTGATCGACAATTGCACCAAGCATGAGCTACAGTCATTCGTAGATTGCTTCGATGGTTATCATAAGATCTGGATGGATGAGGAAGATGTTGAGAAAAAAACTTTCACTACGCTGTGGGGAGTGTACTATTATAAGATGATTCCATTCAGCCTTAAGAATGCAGGGGCCACCTACATGAGGGCCATGACTACCATCTTCTATGATATAATACATAAGGATATAGAAGTATATATGGATGATGTTATTATCAAATACAAGAAGGCCACTGACCATATAGAAAAACTGAGGAAGTTCTTCAATAGACTGCAGAGATATAACCTGAAACTAAACTCCGCAAAATGCGCATTTAGGGTTACCTCTAGGAAATTGCTTAGGTTTATTGTGAGCCGCCGAGGAATAGAACTGGATCCATCAAAAGTCAAAGACATTCATGAACCGCCATCGCCAAAGAACAAGAAGGATGTGATGAGTTTCTTTTAAGTCTTAACTACAGTAGTTGATTCATTGCACAATCTACAGTTATCTGTGAGCCAATCTTTAAGATGTTAAAGAAAGACGCCGCCACCAAATAGACCGATGAATGGCAAAAGGCCTTCAACAAAATCAAGGAGTACCTGTCAACACCACCAGTCTTAGTCCCGTCCGAGCCAGGTAGACACTTATTACTCTACCTTGCAGTATTTGATGGAGCTTTCAGCTGCGTTCTATGGCAGCACGATGAAACAGGGAGGAAGGAGCAAGCCATTTATTATCTCAGTAAGAAGTTCACTCCGTACGAGGCCCGGTATTCTCTATTGGAACGCACCTATTGTGCTTTGACTTGGGTAGCTTAGAAGCTGAGACATTACTTCTGCACCTATACTACATATCTCATATCAAGAATGGATCCCTTGAAGTATATCTTTCATAAACCCATGCCCACCGACAAGCTAGCCAAGTGTCAAATCCTATTGAGTAAGTTTGCCATTGTTTACATAACTCAAAAAGTGGTCCAGGGACAGGCACTGGCAGACCACCTTGCTGAAAACCAATGGATAGAGGATACGAACCCCTGAAAACCTATTTTCCTGATGAAGAGGTATCATTCATAGGAGAAGACATTGCAGAGTCCTATGATGGCTAGAGAATGTACTTTGATGGAGTAGCAAACTTCAAAGGAGTTGGCATAGGAGCAGTCTTAATATCAAAAACCGGTCATCATTATCTGGTGTCTTCTAAACTCGGTTCCCATGCACCAACAATATGGCCTAGTATGAAGCTTGTATCATAGGAATTAAAATGGCCATTGACATGATCGTTCAATAGCAGCTAGTGATTAGAGATTCAGACTTACTTATACATATGGTACGAGGAGAATTGGCAAACAAGAACTCCAAGATACTCCGTCTCTACGCCACGTACAGGAATTGAGAAATATGTTCACGAAGACGGAATTATAACATGTTCCTAGAATCCAGAATGAGTTCGCCGATGCATTGGCTACCCTGTCATTTATGATACATCATCCAGACTAGAATTTCATTGATCCTATTTCGGTGAAAATCCATAATCAGCCAGCTTACTGTGCCCATGTTGAAGAGGAAAAAGACGAAAAGTCTGGGTTTCATGATATCAAGGAATATTTGGCAAAAGGAGAGTACCCAGAGCTTGCAAATCCTACTCAAAAATGCACACTTCGGAGATTGTCCAACAACGTTTTCACAGCGGAGAAATCCTGTATACGATGACTCCCGATTTAGGAGTATTGAGATGTGTCGATGCAAAGGAAGCGTCCAGGCTCCTAGAAGAAATTCATGCTGGGACCTGCAGTTCACATATGAATGGTTTTGTCTTATCAAAGAAGATACTCCAGGCTGGTTACTTTTAGATGACTATGGAAACAGACTGAATCCAGTATCTCCAGAAATGCCACCGCTGTCAGATACATGCAAACATGATAAAGGTACCTCCAAGCAAGTTGAACATAACAAGCTCACTGTGGCCGTTATCCGCTTGAGGGATGGATGTTATTGGACCAAACAAGCCTGCTGCTTCCAACGGACACATGTTTATCCTAGTAGCCATTGACTATTTAACCAAATGGGTCGAAAAATCATCTTACAAAGCATTGACTAAGAAAGTCGTGGTAGATTTTATCAACAATCGCATTGTTTGTCGATTCGGAATTCCAAAGTCAATCATTTCTGGTAATGGCTCCAACCTCAACAGCAACTTGATAAAAGATATATGCAAAACTTTCAAGATCAAACACAAGAATTCCACATCATATAGACCTCAGATGAATGGAGATGTAGAAGATGCCAACAAGAATATCAAGAAGATATGGAGGAAAATGATAGAGAAGCACAAATAGTGGCACGAGAAGTTATCATTTGCTCTACTGTGTTATCGCACTGTAGTATGCACATCAACTGGGGAAACCCCCAGCATACTGGTTTACGGTACAGAGGTTATCATTCCCGCTGAGGTAGAAATTCCTTCCCTAAAAATCATACAAGAAGCTAAGCTCGACAACGTAGAGTGGGTGAAAAGTCATTATGAGCAACTAGCCCTTATAGATGGAAAGAGAATGAACGCAGTTTGCCATAGTGAACTCTATCAGAACAGAATATCTAGAGCCTTTAAATAGATAGTTAAGCCATGACAGTTACACTAGGGTGACTGGTGTTAAGAAAATTTTTACATATCAAGATGAAGCCAAAGGGAAGTTCTCTCCCAACTAGCAGGGTCCATACATGGTTCGCCGGGTTTTGACAGGAAGAGCCCTCATACTTGCAGAAATAGACGGAGAAGTTGGGCAAATCCGATCAATTCTGATATAGTCAAGCGTTATTATGTGTAATCTTTATGTTTTCCATATATGATGTAAATTGAACTATGCCTGACCTGATTCCTGTTTAAGAGGGGATACGTAGGGAGCCCTATGGGTTCAATCACAATTCAATAAAATTTCATTTCCCCCACAATTGGAAATTGGGGAAGAATTTAGAGGAAGGCCCACAAAATTCTAAAGTAATTTTAGCCGATCAGCACACGAGCAACAGTCAGAAACGTCAACCCATCAAACAGGGTCATAATTTTGCGGAGGACCCTCAAAATTCCGAAGCAAATCCAGCCAATGCCATCACATGTCAGAAAGTTAGTAATCAGCTAAGAAACAGGGGAAGAATTTTGAGAAGGATTCTCAAAATTTTGAAAATATTGAGCAAGTCCTATTATCCACAAATAGTTAATAATCACCCGCCGAACTGGGACAGAATTTTGAGGAGGACACTCAAAATTCCAATATGAGAGAATTGCAGTGCCTTCACAACGTGTTACAGTCACTAGTTCATCAAAATTATTTGATATATCAATATGTTTCCAATAAAAATTTTTTTAATTAATAATTGCATATTTTCAAAAATTCTATTTCCATAACGTTCAGGTGTCACCCAGGGGAACTCGAAATGCTTTCAGAATAAAGCAAAGTAAAGCCATCCAATTGGAGCACGAACCAACCTTTCCCGCACAAAAATTAAACTTTTTCTTTGAACGCATGTACATTCAATGTGAAGATAGCATTCACAAAATGTGTGAGATAATTCACTATCAATAAGGGCCATCAGACATCGAATACATCTCTAGCTAATGCATACACAACTCTTATTTGCTGCCCATTCTTTGCATGGGACTAATTCCCGTCCCCATATTTCCATGTGTCTAATCCTTGACTTCACGAGGATAATCCCTGCCTCTATAACTCGCATGAGTCTAATACTTTACTATATACCTACATGAGGCTAATCCCTACCTCAACTTGGATGAGGCTAATCCTTGCTTCTATAAGTTGCATGTGTCTAATCCCTGACTCCCAATTTGCATGAGTCTAATCCTTAACTCCATAATACTAATCCCTGCCTCCATAACTCGCAAGAGTCTAATCCTTTGACTCCACACCTACATGATGCTAATCCCTGCCTCCCTATTTTCATAAGGCTAATCCTTTCCACCATAACTTGCACGAGTCTAATCCCTGACTCCTTATTCGTATGAGTCTAATCCTTGACTCCATAAGGATAATCCCTACCTCCATAACTTGCATGAGGCTAATCCCCGCCTCTATACTTCCATGGGACTAATACATCTCCCCATACGTGCATGAGGCTAATTCCTGCCTCCATACTTCCATGAGTCTAATCCCTGACTCCATACTTTCATGAGGCTAATCCCTTCCTCCCTACTTGCATGAGGCTAATCCCTCCCTCCATACTGGAATGAGTCTAATACCTAACTCCATTCTTGCGTGAGGCTAATCCCTGCCTCCCTACTTGCAAGGGTCTAATCTTTGACTCCATTAGGCTAATCCCTACCTCCAACTTATCCAAAGGTGTCATAGTCAAAAGTTATCATCCTCATAGCCGGAAGACACTATGCCATGGCCTGAGGATCTCTCAAACTTGCATATCATTATTCAAAGCCGTCATGTTTTGGAGGCACCATCTTCATGGACCGAGAATATTTTTTCATGGCTTGCAAATCTATCACTGAACAATTCATGGCCCAAGACGTCATGGTCTGAGGACGTTATCTTTAACCGTCCGAAGACAACCATCATGGTCCAAAAGGAATTTTCATCTAGTTTAAATTTTCGCAAATACATGTTTGTAGCATATTTTGTCTGCAAGTAAACAGTAAGCAACCGCTATTCTAGCAAGAGCAATCTCGCCCCAGTCCCGAGCTTTAACTGCTCACCATAACCGCTTAGCATCTCGTGTCTGTTTTTACAATAATTTCATCGGCATATTCCGCAAATGAATCCAAAACTACACACAGATTGTAAGATCAGGGATATGTAGTCAACTCGAAGACTGGAGTCCGGCCTTTATATTTCAAAGCATCCCGTTCGGTCAAAATTGGCCATCATTTCTTTACCCGAAAACTCTTTCATCCTTCTCGGGTAAAGAGGGGCAGCTGTTGATTCTCAATTTTTTCCTATATATTTTTAATATGCATAAATACTTCCAAAATAGCATATATATGCATATATAAGCACACACAAGAGTTTTATAATTTTTGCATAAGTTTAAAGATTCTAAATTGATTTATTTATTTCCCTTTTACTCACAAAATCCCCAATAATTATCCTTCAAATTATTGTTGTGGTTATTTAGTCGTTTAATTTCTATATTTATACCAAAATATGGTTAAAATATTTTTTTATGTATTTTTATAATTGCATTTTGTATTTTTAAGACTAAATTGCATATAATTGCAATATTAGTCCCATTAATGTATAATTACATTTATATGCATAAAACCGACCTCTACAATTTTAAAATGTTGAAAATCTATTTTAAATCATTTTATTACATGAAATTATTTATTATTTATTATAAATTATATAGGAAAAATTGGCTATTTAAAATACAACCAGATTTGCATTTCAATTTTAGCCTAATTTTAACCCAACCCTTTCCCAATTTCGTATTAAAATACCCGACCCAAACCCTATACCCACCTACCCGACCCAGTATCAATTGAATCATGGCCATTGATCTAAGAGATCAATGGCCTATATTAACCCCTTACTTTCTTATTCCAAATGACCCCCCACAGCTAAATTATTTCCCAAACCTATCGCCTCAGTATTCTCTCATCTCCTTTCCTCTCTTAGTAACTCGACCTAACCCTAGCCCCTTCATCCTCTGACCTCTCTTTCTCCGATCTTCTCCGGTGATCTCCCATAAACTCCTAAGGCTCTAGTGGCTCCTCTAATGCTATGCTTTCCTTCTCAAAGGTCTTCAAGGGCCCAAGGCCATGCCGACTTGCATCTAGGGTTTGTTAGTTGTCTGTTCTTGGCTACTTCAATGTGATTTTGAGCGAAATCATGCTAGACTTGTTACGATCCTTGGGATTATAGACAGGTTCTTTCATCTCTCTTTGCGTTTCTTCTGAAACCCTAATTCCTGCCTACATCTCCTAGATCTGTACAATTTTAAACAATTTCAGTTTGTTTCTTTGTTGTTTTACACTATCCTTGGAACTCTTTACAAGAACCATGTGATTTCAAGTTTTTTCGTCTTCTTCTAAAATTAGGGTTTTTGGAACTTCTTCTAAAACATTATTTTAAACTGATTTTTATCATTTAAACTCTATTTTTTGCATACTTTGACTGATTCTGTGAGTTTACTGCCTTTTAAACTTGCCTATGTTAAAAGCCCTAATTTTCTATATTTTCTTCATTTGGGTTTGTGTATTAGCGTGATCGATCGCTGCTTGTTTGGGTTCCTGTGACTATCTTGCCCCGAATATGTTCTTATTGAGTTTTTAGCCTAACTTATATCACCTCTGTGTGTTTGTGTTCATCTTGACTAGTCAATACTTACCTCTTTGGTTGTTGTGTTTCGTTACTACTATCTCACTCTTTTTATATGCTAAAACTCTCTCTTTGATTGACTTTGAACTCCTTGCTTCTTAGCTTGATTTGAAAACTTCCTGTTTAAACATGGAAATCCATGTTCCCCTCTATAAATCATAATTTTGAATCCATTGGCCATTCGCCGCTTGGGGAATGGATGTTGTTGGTTCGACTGAGCCTGCTGCCTCAAATGGACACATATTTATTCTGGTAGCCATTGATTATTTCATGAAATGGGTAGAAGCTGCATCTTACAAAGTTGTAACCAAGAAAGTCATCGCAGATTTTGTCAAAGATCGTATTGTCTGTCGATTCGAAGTTCCCGAGTCCATTATTACCGACAACACCGCCAATCTCAACAGTGATCTGATAAAAGCTATGTGTGAAACCTTCAAAATCAAGCACAAGAATTCCACAGTCTACAAACCTCGAATAAATGGAGCCGTAGAAGCCGCCAATAAAAACATTAAGAAGATACTAAGGAAAATGGTAGAGAACCATAAACAGTGGCATGAGAAGATACTCTTTGCTCTGTTGAGGTACCGCACCACGGTTCGCAGATCAACGGCAACGCCCTACATGCTAGTTTATGGTACCGAGGCTGTCATCCTAGTCGAGGTGGACTTTTCTTCTTTAAGATTCATACAGGAAGCTGAACTCAGCGATGTAGAGTGGATAATGAGTCTCAACGAATAATAGGCCCTTATCGATGGGAAGAGGGTGAAGGCAGTATGTCACGGCAAAATTTATCAAAACAGATTGTCTAAAGCTTTCAACAAAAGAGTGAAACAAAGATAGTTCGCACCAGGGAAGTTGGTATTGAATAAAATCTTTCTGCATCAGGAAGAAGCTAAAGGGAAATTCTCTCCCAACTGGCAAGGTCCGACATGGTTCACAAAGTACTAACAGGATGGGCACTCATACTTGCAGAAATGGATGGAGAAGTCTGGCCAAAACTGATCAATTCAGACCAAGTCAAGAGATACTATGCTTAGATATTTTACATTTCCTCATTTGATGTAATTGAACAATGCTTGACCTAATTCCCATTTAAGATGGAATACGTAGGAAGCCTTATGGGTTTCGTCTTATTATAATAAAATTTTCATTTCCCCCAAGATCAGAATCTAGGGTAGAATTGTGAAGAGGGCCCTCAAAATTCCGGAGAAAATCCATCCAACGCTATCACATGCCATAAAGTCAGTAATTAGGTAAGAAACAAGGCCAGAATTTTTCGAAGGATTCTCAAAATTCTGAAAAGATCTATCAAGGTCTATTATTTGCAAACAGTCAAAAATCACCCGCTGCACTAGGGCAGAATATTGAGGAGGACCCTTAAAATTCAAATATGACAGAATTGCAGTGCCTTCAAAACGTTTTACAGTCACTAGTTCATCAAAATTAGTTGATATATCAATACGTTTCCATTACAACTCTATTTTTTTTTATAAATAATTGCATATTTTAGAGAATTCTATTACCATAATGGTTAGGTGTCACCCGGGGAACTCGAAAGGCTTTCCGAATAAAGCAAAGCAAAGCCATCCGACAGGAGCACAAACCAACCTTTTCCTGACAAAACTTACAATTTTTCTTTTAACACATGTACATTCGATGTAAAGCTAGCATTCACAAAACATGAAAGATAATTCACTATAAATCAGGCCATCAGACATTGAGTACATCTCCACCTAAGACATACACTTCTCTGATTTGCTGCTTGTTCTTTGCATGGGACTAATCCCTGTCCCCATGTTTGCATAAGTCTAATCCTTGAATCCACGAGGCTAATCCCTACCTCCATAACTCGCATGAGTCTAATCCTTGCCTCCACAACTTGCATGAGTCTAATCCCTGACTCCCTATTTGCATGAGTCTAATTCTTGACTTCATAAGGCTAATCCCTGCCTCCAAAACTCGCATAAGTCTGATCCTTGACTCCACACCTGCATGAGGCTAATCCCTGCCTCCATATTTCCATAAGGCTAATCCTTGCCTCCAGAACTTGCATAATTCTAATCCCTTACTCCCTATTAACATGAGCCTATTGACTCCATGAGGCTAATCCCTTTCTCCATAACTTGTATGAGGCTAATCCCCGCCTCTATACTTGCATGGGACTAATCCCCGTCCCCATACTTGCATGATGCTAATCCATGCCTCCATACTTGCATTTGTCTAATCCCTGACTCTATACTTGCATGAGGCTTACCCCCGTCTCCCTTCTTACATGAGGCTAATCCTTGCCTCCAAACTGGCATGAGTCTAATCCCTGACTCCAAATTTGCATGAGGCTAATCCCTGCCTCCCTACTTGGATAGGTCTAATCCTTGACTCCATGAGGCTAATCCATGCCTCCATACTTGCATGAGTCTAATCCTTAACTCCATGAGGCTAATCCTTGCCTCCCCATCGCATGATTCTAATCCTTGACTCCGTGAGGCTAATCCTTGCCTTGCTATTTGCATGAGTCTAATCCATGACTCCCTATTTGCATGAGTCTAATCTTTGACTCCATGGGGCTAATCCTTGCCTCCCTATTTTCATGAGACTAATCACTGCCTCCACATTTGTATGAATCTAATCCTTGACTCCAAACTTGCATTGAGGCAAAGCCCTGCCTCCCTATTTGCATGGGACTAAGCATTTTCCCTCTTTGCACAAATATTGCTCCATTTCTAATACTATCTATTTGCTTTTTCAATCGGGCTAAGCTCTGCCCTCCATTTCACAAGACTAAGCCTTGTCTGGTTAACATCATATTACTACATCATGGGCTGAAATATCACCAACTTATCCAAAGGCGTCATAGTCTAAAGGCATCGTCCTCATAGCTGGAAGACACCATACCATGGCCTGAGGATCTTTCAAACTTGCATATCATTATTCAAAGGCGTCATGGTTCGGAGGTACCATCTTCATGGCTTGAGAATATAGATTCATGTCCTACGAATCCCTCACTGAATATTTCAGGGCCCAGGATGTCATCTTTAACCATCCGAAGACAACCTTCATGGTCCAAAGGAAATTTTCATAATGTTTAAATTTTCGCAAATACATGTTTGTAGCATCTTTTATCTGCAAGTAACCACTAAGCAACCGCTATCCTAGCAGGAGCAATCTCGCTCCAGTTCCTTCAACTATCCCGAGCTTTAACCGCTCACCATAACCGCTTAGCATCTCGTGTCCATTTTTGCAATAATTTCATTGGCATATTCCACAGATGAATCCAGCACTACACATGGCCTGATTCTTATAAGACCAGTGATATGTAGGAAACTTGAAGACCGGAGTCTGGCCTTTTTCTTTCAAAGCATCCTGCCCGATCAAAATCAGCCATCATTTCTTTACCCGAAAACTCTTTTACCCTTCCCGGGTAAAGAATGACAGCTGTTGATAACTAATTTTTCCCAATATATTTTTAATATGCATAAATACTTACATAATAGTATATATATGTATATATATAAGCATGCACAAAGGTTTTATAAATTTTCCATAATTTTAAAGATTACAAATTAATTTATTTCTTTCTCTTTTACTCACAAAATCCCCAATAATTATCCTTCAAATTATTGTTGTGGTTATTTAGTTATTTAATTTTTATATTTATGTCAAAATATGATTAAAATATTTTTTATGCATTTTTATAATTGTATTTTATATTTTTAAAATTAATTGCATATTAGCTCCATTAATGTATAATTATATTTATATGCATAAAACCGACCATCTGTATTTTTAAAATGTTAAAAATCTATTTTAAATTATTTTAGTACTTAAATTATTATTTAGAAATTATTTTTTATTTATTATAAATTATATAGCAAAAATTGGCTATTTAAAATACAGACAGATTTGCAATTCAATTTTAGCCCAATTTTAACACAACCCCAGCCCAATTTCGTATTAAACTACTCGATCCAAACCCTAAACCCGCCTAACCGACCTAGAATCAATTGAATCATGGCCGTTGATCTAAGAGATCAACGGCCCGTATTAACCCTTCCCTTTTTATTCCAAACGAC
The DNA here is from genome assembly GCA_026770625.1 of Nicotiana glauca. Lineage (NCBI taxonomy): Eukaryota > Viridiplantae > Streptophyta > Magnoliopsida > Solanales > Solanaceae > Nicotiana > Nicotiana glauca. The sequence goes on from MU665197.1 coordinate 16,263, forward strand.
CCCCCAACCCTAAATCATTTTCCAAACCCACCGCCTCTGTATTCTCTCATCTCCTCTCCTCTCTCAGTAAATTGACCTAACCCTAGCCCCTTCAACCGCCGACCTCTCTTTCTCCGATCTTCTCCGATGATCTCCCATAAAATCCTATGCCTCCAGTGGCTCCTCTAATGATATGTTTTCTTTCTCTAAGGTCTTCAAGGGCCCGGGGCCATGCCGACTTGCATCTAGGGTTTGCCATTTATTTGTTCTTGTCTAATTCAATTTGATTTCGAGCGAAATCATGTTGTACTTGTTATGATCCTTGGGATTCTAGACAGGTTCTTTTATCTCTCTTTGAGTTTCTTATGAAACCCTAGTTTCTGGCCTCATCTCCTAGATCTGTACAATTTTAAATGACTTGAGTATGTTACTTTGATGCTTTACACTATCCTTGGAACTCTTTACAAGAATCATGCGATTTCAAGTGTTTTATTCTTCTTCTAAAATTAGGGTTTTCGGAACTTCTTCTAAAATTTTATTTTAAACTAATTTTTATTGTTTAAACTTATATTTATTAGATACTTTGACTGATTCTGTGAGTTTACTACCTCTTCAACTTGAATATGTTAAAAGCCCTAAGGTTTTAGATTTTCTTCGTTTGGGTCTGTGTATTAGCATGATTGATCGCGACTTGTTTGGGTTTATGTGACTATCTTGCCTCGAATATGTTCTTACTGGGTTTTTAGCTAACTTATATCACCTTTATGTGTTTGTGTTCATCTTGACTGGTCAATACTTGCCTCTTTACTTGTTGTGTTTTGTTACCACTATCTCACTCTTTTTATATACTAAAACTCTCTGTTTGATTGACTTTCAACTCCTTGTTTCTTGGCTTGATTTGAAAAATTCCTGTTTAAACTTGGGAATCCCTGATCCTCTCCTTAAATTAGTAATTTCAAATCCCTTGATTCCATGATTTACCATATGCTGATTTTCAGTTATTTCCATCTCCAGCTAGAGCCTGATCATGAACTAGGGCGGTGGGTGGGTCTGCAAGTGTTGCCCTAGCTGCTATGCGGGACTATGACGGCCCAAAGGGTCATCACCGTATTTCTCCCTTTTTCCGTGCTTCTGAGGCCTTGAAAACCTTATTTTTAGTTGCCTCGATTTGTGTGCGTAGTCCGGGCGTGAAGCCGGAAAGTTTTTATGTTAAAATATGTGAATTCTATGAAAAATTTGAAGAATTATGATATTAATATTGATATAGTTGACTTTGGTCAACATTTTGGGTAAACGGACCCGGACCCGTTATGTGATGGTCCCGGGAGGTCCGTAGAAAAATATGGCACTCGTGCATGTGCCCGGAGTCGAAATCCAAGGTCCGAAACCCCGGTAAAAGAATTTTTCTGTTAAATTGTTTCCTAAAATTATTAAGGAAAAATAGAAATGAAAATGAGCTAGAAAATATAGGTATCGGGCTCGTATTTTGGTTTTGTCGCTCGGTATAGGTCTTAAATATGCGTTAACTGCTATCTGTAAAGTTTGGTTGAAAACAGACGTCGTTTGATGTGTTTCGGACCTAAATAGCTAAAGTTGGAAGTTATGAACTTTGAAATGAAAATTTTGAGTTTTGGGGTTTGATTCTTTGATTTTGATGTTATTTTAGCGATTTGATCGCTCGAGCAAGTTCATAGGATGATATTGGGTTAGTATGTGTGATTGATTGGTAGCCCCGAGGGCTCGGGAGTGATTTCGGTTGTGGTTCGGAGTATTTTTGGACTTAGAATGCACCAGATTTTTTCTACAATTTTTCCAGCAGTTTTTGTTCTTCGCGAACGTAGCCCCTGGCTCGCGTTCGCATTGCTTTAGGGAATCTCTTGCTTCGCGTTCGCGATTGGGTCAACGCGTTCGCGAAGCTTTAGGTCGCTTCTCCATCGTGTTCGCGTGAGGCCCAACGCGTTCGCGTAGACCAGTCTTTGGGCCCCTATATTTTTCTTCTTCGCGTTCGCATGCCATGTCCGCGAACGCGATAGTTGCCAACATTTATTCATCGCGAACGCGACCCTACTTTCGCGAACGCGTAGTGTTATTTCCTCCAGTGATTTTAAAAGCCTGAAACAATAGCTATTATGGGATTATTCCCATTTTTCTCAAACTCTCTCTTCTCCAACAGCACCTAGGCGATTTTTAAAGCTCTTCTTCTCCATAATCTCTTGGGTAAGTATTCTTAACTCCTTTTTCTCTTAATTTCTTCCATTAATCTTTAACTTCCCAGCCCTAAAGCATGAATTCAAGGTAGAAAATGGGGGATTTGGGTAGAACTAGGGCTTTTGGGAATTTGGGCAATTCAACCTCAATTCGAGGTCGAATCTTAAAATAAATTATATATTTGAACTCGTGGGGTTATGGGTGATTGGAATTTGGTCCGAGGCTCGAGTTTGGACCATGTGGGCCAGGTGTCAAATTTTGCTAATTTTGGAAGAATGATGGGAATTATATTTCTAGGCTATGGGATTGTATTTTTGAGCCATTATTGATAATATTGAACTAATTATGGCTAGATATCGTTGTTTTGGAGTTGGATTCTAGAGGAAAGGCGGTGTTAGAGGCTTGATTGCGATTTTCGGATTGAGGTAAGTGTTTGATCTAACTTTGGCTTGAGGGAATAGGATTAGAGTATTATTAATTGCTATTTGCTAAATGATCGAGTACGGTGTATAGGCATGGTGACGAGTATCTATACAACAGTGTCTAGCAGGATCGTGGGTCTTTGTTTGTACTTGATTTGGTATATTTTGGAACTCTTCCAAGTTAAATAATGGTTTCTACATAATGTGAAGAGTTTGAGGATAAATGATAAAACGTTAATATTTTTGAGCGTTGGCTCGAACAATAAATAATTTTGAGTATGAAACGAAAGAATTGGACAGAGATGTGATTAATCCCTTGCCAGGATGGTTTGAGTACATGGAATATTTTCCTTGCCGGGATTAAAGTACTTATGGTGTCCTCCCTTGCCGGGACATGTAGTTATTGAGTATTTCCTTGCCGTGATGTTTTGTTGAATTTAGTTGTTGATATTGCTCCCTTGACGGGATCAAATTGGATGGTTTAATTCCCTTTAGTGGATTTCTCCCACTATTTATTATTTCTTAGCCTCTTTGGTTGTTGCTGTTGAGTGAGGAATTATATCGGAAGGGTCGGGTTGCACGCCGCAGCACTAACAAAATATTTAATCGGAAGGGTCGGGTTGCACGCTGCAGCACTAACCAATATATATAATCGGAAGGGTCGGGGTTGTACGCCGCAACGGTATTGAAATATTGAGGATCGGGGTTGCACGCAGCAACGGTATAATTATATTGAGGATCGGGGTTGCACGCCACAACGGTATTGAAATGTTGAGAATCGGGTTGTGCGCCGCAACGGAGTAAGGATCAAGTATATTGTTTTTGTATGTAGGGCTTTTCCTGTGTCTTCCTTATCAGTTGTTATTATACGGTTTCATTTCTTATCCGATAGTTTTTATATTTAAACTGTCGTACCCCATAGCATGCTCCCCTCCCTCTTAGTTGTTTAAATTTGTGTATTTCCTGTTATTGCACGTATATCTGTACAGGTAAATTGTGATAGGTCTTGTCTAGCCTCGTCACTACTTCACCGGGGTTATGCCAGGCACTTACCAACACATGGGGTCGGTTGTGCTGATTCTACACTCTGCGCTCTTTTGCGCAGATACAGGATTCAGACCGCAGTAGCAGCAGTGGTGCAGGTGTTAGCATTTAGATCCGCGAGGCACTGAGGTAGCTTGCAGACGTCCGCGGGCCCGGAGTCTCTTCTACTCTTATTTAGCTTGTTAGCTTTTGTATTCAAACAAACTGTTATACTTTCTTTCAGATGGTTGTATTTAGTAAATCATAGAAGTTCGTGAGTGGTGACGCCAGGTTCTGGGTAGAGGCATGTTTTAGACTTCCGCAAATCTTTGGTTTCCTTTTTATTTAAGTTTAAAGTCTTCCGAACTCGTTTAATTGATTTTCATTTATTATATTGTTGAGATTTTTTTTCAAAGAATGTTAAAGTTTTGCTGGCCTAGCTTCGTTATTAGGTGCCATCACGACTCCCGATGATGGGAAATTCGGGTCGTGACAAGTTGGTATCAGAGCTCTAGGTTGCATAGGTCTCGCTACTCACAGACAAACTTGGTAGAGTTTGAGGGATCGGTACGGAGACGTCTGTATTTATCCCCCAGAGGCTACGGAGTAAGGAAAAGTTTCACTTTTGTTCTTTCTTGTCGTGCGATTCCGTCTCTCAACACTGATTGTCTTTCCTACTCTGTTCTTTCGCAGATGGCGAGAACACGTGCTTCTTTATCTACCGCACCGCAGTTCGAGACCCCAGCAGCGGCCCCAGTAGCGGAGCCTCAGGTCGGTTTTGAGGAGGAGGTTCCCATCCCAGCAGTTCCGATGGGCCCAGCTCAGGTCCCAGAGGGATTCATAGCCACCCCAGTTCTTCAGGACGCTTTGGTCAGATTGGTGGGCTTAGTGGAGAGCGACATTCGAGCGGGTTTGCTTCCAGGGGTTCAGCCTGCTGTGGCAAGTCAGCCAGGCTCAGCGGCTCAGGTCGAGAGTGAGGCCACATTTCAGGAGGCGGCCAATGTGGGCCATGGTGTTGAGGTGGTTCTGCCACAGGGAGGCGGATGTAGGTCGGATAAGAGGCCCCGCCATGCAGGCAGATTCATTTGTACCCCGTCTAGAGGTAGAGGTACTTATGGTAGAGGCCATGCTCCCTAGCCCTTTCAGTAAGTTTCCCCTGTCACTCAGGGTACTTCAGGCGGTCGTTCAGGTCAACCGGGTCATCCCCAATTTCCTCAGCTGCAGCGTCCGTGTAGATGTTATGAGTGTGGTGAGTATGGTCACTACAGGAGGGTTTGCCCGAGGTTGAGGGGTGCTCAGCTGCAGCAGACGAGGTCTTGCCATGCTTTCGGTGATCCGAGGCACATTGTCAGATATTTCCCTCGATTTTATGGCAGCTTCCAGCATTAGAGTTCTCGTGTTATAATTCAGGCACCGGGGGTTCCACAGCCTGCCCAGCCAACTAGGGGCGGTGGCAGAGGTGTTAGAGGTGGAGGTAGAGGTTTTAGAGGTGGAGTTCAGGTCGCCAGAGGTAGGGGCCAGCCAGCAGTTAGGCCAGAGGCTGAGTCTTCAGGTACAATTCGCATTTGTATTAGAGATACTTCAGTGCTAATTTACCCTTGGTCTACGTATTTGTATGTGTCGTCCTATTTTGCACCCTACCTGATTATGCCCAGTGATGCTTTGGGTATTCCTGTTTATGTATCTATTTCGGTGGGCAACTCCATAGTAGTTGACCGGGTGCATCGTTCCTGTGTTGTTGTGTTGAAGGGTCTTGAGACCCGTGTTGATTCATTGCTTCTAGGCATGGTGGATTTTGATGTTATATTGGGGATGGATTGGTTGTCCCCGTATTATACGATCTTGGACTTGTCACGCCAAGACCGTGACCTTAGCTTTACCGGACTTGCCCCGATTGTAGTGCAGAGGGACCCAGGACATACCAGTGTTATTCCATATGTTAAGGCTCGACACATGGTCAAAAGGGGGTGTTTAGCTTATTTTGCATATGCTCGTGATCCCACCGTAGAGGTTCCTTTTATTGACTTAGTTCCTATTGTTCGGGAGTTCGCAGAGTTTTTCCCTTCAGACCTGCTGGGTATGCAGCCCGATAGGGATATTGATTTTTGTATTGATCTGGCTCCAGGCACGCAGCCCATTTCTATTCCGCTGTATTGTATGGCCCCACCAGAGCTGAAGGAGCTGAAGGAGCTAAAGGATCAGTTGCAGGACTTGCTTGTGAAAGGCTTCATCAGGCCTAGTGTTTCTCCTTGGGGTGCGCCAGTTCTATTATTGAAGAAAAAGGATGGATCGATGAGAATGTGCATTGATTACCGGCTGTTGAACAAGGTGACAATAAAAAACAAGTACCCACTGCCGAGGATTGATGATTTGTTTGACCAGTTGCAGGGTGCGAAGGTATTTTCAAAGATAGATTTGAGGTCAGGTTATCACCAGTTGAGGACTAGGGCATCTGATGTCCCTAAGATAGCATTTCGCACTCGGTACGGGCATTATTAGTTTTTGGTCATGTCATTTGGGTTGACCAATGCCCCAGCAGCGTTTATGGAGTTGATGAACCGAGTGTTCATGCCTTATTTGGACTTGTTCGTGATAGTTTTCATTGATGATATTCTTGTGTACTCCCGCAGTCAGGAGGAGCTCGAGCACCACCTTAGAGTGGTTCTTCAGACTCTGAAGGATAGCCAGTTGTATGCCAAGTTCTCAAAGTGCGAGTTCTGGTTGAGTTCAATTGCATTTTTGGGTCATGTAGTATCAGCAGCGGGCATTCAAGTAGACCCGAAGAAGATTGAGGCAGTCAAGAATTGTCCTCGACCAGCTTTACCTACTGAGATTCGGAGTTTCTTGGGGTTAGACGGTTATTATCATCGATTTTTGGAGGGATTCTCATCTATAGCAGCCCCAATGACCAGGTTAACCTAGAAGGGTGCTCAGTTCCAGTGGTCAGACGAGTGCGAGGAGAGCTTTCAGAAGCTCAAGTCAGCTTTGACTACGGCACCGATCTTGGTTTTGCCCTCAGGTTCAAGGCCTTATACTGTTTATTGTGATGCTTACCGTATTGGTCTTGGCGCAGTATTGATGCAGGATGGCAGGGTCATTGCTTATGCTTCGAGGCAATTGAAGATTCACCAGAAGAACTACCCAGTCCATGATCTAGAGTTGGCAGCCATTGTTCATGCGTTGAAGATTTGGAGGCATTACTTATATGGCATGACGTGTGAGGTGTACACTGATCACAAGAGTTTACAATGCTTGTTCAAGCAGAAAGAGTTGAATTTGAGGCAGCGGAGATGGTTAGAGATATTAAAGGATTATGATGTTACTATTTTGTACCACCCAGGGAGAGCCAATGTGGTGGTGAATGCATTGAGTAGGAAGTCAGCCAGCATGGGTAGTCTTGCTTATATTCTGGTCAGCCTGAGGCCGCTTGCTTTGGATATTCAGGCTTTGGCCAATCAGTTTATGAGGTTGGACATATCTGAGCCTAGCCGAGTTTTAGCTTGCACTGTCGCTCATTCTTCATTATTGGAGCGTATCCGTGATCGACAGTTTGATGATCCTCATATATGTGTCCTGAGACACACTGTGCAGTGTGGAGGTGCCACGAAGGTGGCTTTAGATGCGGATGGTGTTTTGAGGTTGCAGGGGCGAGTATGTGTTCCCAATGTCGATAGTATTCGAGATTTGATCTTAGCGGAGGCCATAGTTCACGATATTCTATTCACTCGGGCGCCGCGAAGATGTATCAGGACTTGCAGCAACATTATTAATGGCGTAGGATGAAGAAGGACATTGTTGCATATGTGGCTCGATGTTTGAATTATCAGCAGGTCAAGTATGAGCATCAGAGGCCTGGTGGTGTGTTTCACAGGATTGAGCTTCCCGAGTGGAAGCAGGAGCGGATTACCATGGACTTCGTTACTGGACTTCCGGTGACCCGGAAGAAGTTTGATGCTATTTGGATCATTGTTGATAGGCTGACCAAGTCAGCACATTTCATTCCTGTTTCCACTACCTATTCATTAGAGAGACTTGATGAGATCTACATCCGAGAGATTGTTCGCCTCCATGGTGTGCCGACATCAATCATTTCGGATCGGGGTACGCAGTTTACCTCGCGCTTTTGGAGAGTAGTTCAGCAGGAGTTAGGTACCCAGGTTCAGTTGAGTACAGCATTCCATCCTCAGACAGATGGTCAGTCCGAGAGGACTATTCAGATATTGAAGGATATGCTCCGAGCCTGTGTTATTGATTTTGGAGGCTCTTGGGACCAGTTTCTACCTTTAGCAGAGTTCGCCTACAACAACAACTACCAATCTAGCATTCAGATGGCTCCTTATGAGGCGTTGTATGGTAGGAGATGTCGGTCTCCAGTTGGATGGTTCGAGCCGGGAGAGGCACGGTTGTTGGGTACAGATTTAGTCTAGGAGGCCTTAGATAAGGTCAATATCATTCAGGATAGGCTTTGTTCGGCTCAGCCACGGCAAAAGAGTTATGCAGATCGCAAGGTTCGAGATGTAGGTTTCATGGTTGGTGAGCGAGTATTGCTCCGCGTATCTCCTATGAAGGGCGTCATGAGATTTGGGAAGAAGGGCAAGCTTAGCCCTACATTCATTGGCCCATTTGAGATTCTTGATCGTGTAGGAGAGGTGGCTTATAGGCTTGCCTTGCCACCTAGCTTGTCAGGTGTGCATCCAGTGTTTCATCTGTCTATGCTCCGGAGGTATCACGGAGATCCTACCTACGTGTTAGATTTCAGCACTGTCCAGTTGGACAAGGATCTGTCCTATGAGGAGGAGCCGGTAGCTATTCTAGACCGGTATGTTCGACAGTTGAGGTCGAAGAGTTTTCCTTCAGTGCGTGTTTAGTGGAGAGGTCAGCCTCCCGAGGCATCAACCTGGGAGTCCGAGTCTGATATGCGAAGCCGTTACCCTCACCTATTTCCTGACTCAGGTACTTCTTTCTTTTGTACGTTCGAGGACGAACGGTTATTTTAGAGGTGGAGAATGTGACGATCCAAAGGGTCATCACCGTATTTCTCCCTTTTTCCGTGCTTCCGAGGCCTTGAAAACCTAATTTTTAGTTTCCTCAATTTGCGTGCGCATTCGGGCGCGAAGCCGGAGAGTTTTTATGCTAAAATATGTGAATTCTGTGAAAAATTTAAAGAATTATGATATTCGTATTGATATAGTTGACTTTGGTCAACATCTTGGGTAAACAGTCCGGGACCCGTGATGTGATGGTCCCGGGAGGTCCGTAGAAAAATATGGGACTCGGACATGTGCCTGGAGTCAAAATCCGAGGTCCAGAACCCCGGTAAAAGAATTTTTCTGTTAAATTGTTTCCTGAAATTATTAAGGAAAAATAAAAATAAAAATGAGCTAGAAAATATAGGTAACGGGATCGTATTTTGGTTCCGATGCCCGGTACAGGTCTTAAATATGCGTTAAGCACTATCTGTAAAGTTTGGTTGAAAACTGACGTCGTTTGACATGTTTCGGACCTAAATAGCTAAAGTTGGAAGTTATGAACTTTGAAATGAAAATTTTAAGTTTTGGGGTTTGATTCTTTGATTTTGCTGTTATTTTAGCGATTTGATCGCTCGAGCAAGTTTGTAGGATGATATTGGGTTAGTATGTGTGATTGGTTGGGAGCCCCGAGGGCTCGGGAGTGATTTCGGGGGTAGTTCGGAGTGTTTTTGGACGTAGAATGCACCAGATTTTTTCTGCAATTTTTCCAGCAGTTTTTGTTCTTCGCGAACGCGGCCCCGGGCTCGTGTTCGCATTGCTTTAGGGAATCTCTTGCTTCGCATTCGCGATTGGGTCCACGTGTTCGCAAAGCTTTAGGTCGCTTCTCCATCGCGTTCGCGTGAGGCCCAACGCGTTCGCATAGACCAGTCTTTGGGCCCCTATATTTTTCTTCTTCGCGTTCGCATGCCTTGTCCGCGAACGCGATAGTTGCCAACATTTATTCATCACGAACGCGACCCTACTCTCGTAAACGCGTAGTGTTATTTCCTCCAGCGATTTTAAAAGCCTGAAACAGTAGCTATTACGGGATTATTCCCATTTTTCTCAAACTCTCTCTTCTCCAACAGCACCTAGGCGATTTTTAAAGCTCTTCTTCTCCATAATCTCTTGGGTAAGTATTCTTAACTCCTTTTTTCTCTTAATTTCCTCCATTAATATTTAACTTCCTACCCCTAAAGCACGAATTCAAGGTAGAAAATGGGGGATTTGGGTAGAACTAGGGCTTTTGGGATTTTGGGCAATTCAACCTCAACTCGAGGTCAAATCTTAAAACAAATTATATATTTGAACTCGTGGGGTTATGGGTGATTGGAATTTGGTCCGAGCCTCGAGTTCGGACCATGTGGGCCTGGTGTCGGATTTTGCTAATTTTTGAAGAATGATGGGAATTATATTTCTAGGCTATGGGATTGTGTTTTTGAGCCATTATTGATAATATTGAACTAATTATGGCTAGATATAGTTGTTTCGGAGTTGGATTCTAGAGGAAAGGCGGTGTTAGAGGTTTGATTGCGATTTTCGGACCGAGGTAAGTGTTTGATCTAACTCTGGCTTGAGGAAATAGGATTATAGTATTATTTATTGCTATTTGCTAAATGATCGAGTACGGTGTATAGGCATGGTGACGAGTATCTATACACCGATGTCTAGCATGATCGTGGGTCTTTGTTTGTACTTGATTTGGTATAGTTTGGAACTTTTCCAAGTTAAATAATGGTTTCTACATAATGTGAAGAGTTTGAGGATAAATGATAAAACGTTAATATTTTGGAGCGTTGGCTCGAACGATAAATACTATTGAGTATGAAACGAAAGAATTGGACAGAGATGTGATTAATCCCTTGCCGGGATGGTTTGAGTACATGGAATATTTCCCTTGTCGGGATTAAAGTAATTATTGTATCCTCCCTTGCCGGGACATGTAGTTATTGAGTATTTCCTTGCCGTGATGTTTTGTTGAATTTAGTTGTTGATATTGCTCCCTTGACGGGATCTAATTTGATGGTTTAATTCCCTTTAGTGGATTTCTCCCACTATTTATTATTTCCTTGCCTCTTTGGTTGTTGCTATTGAGTGAGGAATTATATCGAAAGTGTCGGTTTGCACGCCGCAGCACTAACAAAATATTTAATCGGAAGGGTCGGGTTGCACACCGCAGCACTAACTTATATATATAATCGGAAGGGTCGGGGTTGCACGCCGCAACGGTAATGAAATATTGAGGATCGGGGTTGCACGCCCTAATGGTATAATTATATTAAGGATTGGGGTTGCACGCCGTAACGGTATTGAAATGTTGAGGATCGGGTTGCGCGCCGCAACGGAGTAAGGATCAAGTATATTATTTTTGTATGTGGGACTTTTCCTGTGTCTGCCTTATCAGCTGTTATTGTACGGTTTCATTTCTTATCCAATGGTTTCTATATTTAAACTGTCGTACCCCATAGCATGCTCCCCTCCCTCTTAGTTGTTTAAATTTGTGTATTTCCTGTTATTGCACGTATATCTGTACAGGTAAATTGTGATAGGTCTTGTCTAGCCTCGTCACTACTTCGCCGGGGTTAGGCCAGACACTTACCAGAACATGGGGTCGGTTGTGCTGATTCTACACTCTGCGCTCTTTTGCGCAGATACATGATTCAGGCCGTAGTAGCAGCAGTGGTGCAGGTGTTAGCATTAAGATCCGCGAGGCACCGAGGTAGCTTGCAGACATCCGCAAGCCTGGAGTCTCTTCTACTCTTATTCAGTTTGTTAGGTTTTGTATTGAAACAAACTGTTATACTTTCTTTCAGACGGTTGTATTTAGTAAATCTTAGAAGTTCGTGAGTGGTGACACCGGGTTCTGGGTAGAGGCATGTTTTAGACTTCCGCAAATCTTTGGTTTCCTTTTTATTTAAGTTTAAAGTCTTCCGCACTCGTTTAATTGATTTTCATTTATTATATTGTTGAGATTTTTTTTTCAAAGAATGTTAAAGTTTGGATGGCCTAGCTTCATTAGTAGGCGCCATCACGACTCCCGATGGTGGGAAATCCGGGACGTGACAGGGCCATACCCCTGCCCCTACCATGACCTCGACCGCATCCTCTGCCTCTAGCGGCCCTTACTGGCGGTACTGGGGGTCGCCCATCCTAACCGGTAGCGTGTGGCCGAACCATCAGTAAGAGAATAGAACAACAAAAGTTTAGTACTAGGATCAACATATTCTCACGGCAAGAATTCAAGAATATGGAGTTTTTCCTAAAGGTTCTACAGCCTCTCAAGGATAACAAGAGACGTCTTCTTACCGATCCATGAGACTCTACTAACGTTGCCCATAACCCATGAGACCTATGTAACCTAAGCTCTGATACCAACATGTCACGACCCAAAATCTGACCCGGTCGTGATGGCGCCCATCGTGGAACTAGGACAGCCACTTATTTCCTTTTTCCCAGTTTTGTCTAATTATTTACTTCAGAAAATATCATTTTTTTATACAGAATTTAATAGTAATAATAATAATAGAAGTGTCAAAACAGCGAAATAAAACACATTCCCCGACCTTGGGTGTCACTAGTCATGAGCAAAACTAATACGACTGTCTGAAATACAAATCTAGAATAGTCTGAATACATCCAATAAGTAAAACAAAAAGAAGATAGAGAAGGAGAAGGCAAAACTGCGGTCGCTAAAAAGCTACCTCGCAATCTTCGATGAAAGTCCACACAAGGAAGATCAACAACCGCTACCGTGCCCCGAGATACCTGGATCTTCATACAGGGGTGTAGGGGGTAGCGTGAGTACACCAACTTAGTAAGTAACAAGTCCAACTTATGGACTGATAGGTAATGATAGACCAAACCTCAACAGGAAATAATATATATCAAAACAGAAATATAGGCATGCTTACAATTCAAGTAAAGTTCAACAGTATTTAAATGCAACTGAACAGTACGAAGCTCTAAACTTAGAGATTTTACATATACGAATGCACAACTAGCATGATCAATGCTCCATGAACCTCTATTCACAAGTGCTCAACCCCTCGATACTGTATACGGCCATCTGGCTAAGAGAAGATCCATCCCGGAATATACATTACTGACCGTTGTCATCCAGTACTGAGGATACAAGCCAATCCAGCCTTACGGAGAAGATCCATCTCCCGGTATAGTACTTCGGACAAATCCATGTCCAGGGAAGATCCATCGATCAGTATAATCATCTATTGTGCTCACTGGGGGTGTAAAGACTCTAGATGGGCTTCTCTGAGCCCAAGTGCTATATTAATGCCAGTGAAGGCATGATCAACATCATTGCTGCAACGTGCAGCCCGATCCTATACTTTCAATCAATATTCAGCTCTCGGCCTCACTTAGTCAATACTCTCCAGTCTGATACACATGGGCTAAGATGCCATAATACAAGCCCGAACAATGATATGATATGTCAAATAGCAATAATCGAGACTGATGTATGATATAATATGCATGAACAGAACTGAATAAAAATATACATGAATCTAATGACACGATAGCAAGAAACGACATTTCGGGTCTCAACAACGTTGGCGTGAAGCCTTAATGTGATAATTAACATGATTTACAGCTCAACAGCTAGATCACATAATCACATCACATATATTGATAATAAATGACCACGAAGAGGCACTTTGAAATGAGCTAGGCCGCATTTCTCATGGTGCATGCTCACACGCCTGTCACTTGGCATAGCGTCACCTTCATAACAATCATAGAACACATCATTTGGTTTTTGAACCCACAGTACCAAGGTAGAAAGCGTTACATACCTTAAGCCAAGCCAAAACTCCAGCCCGTGATGCCTTTTTCTCTTGAATCGTCTTCCAATTGCCTGGAATCTATCCAAAATCATTTCATAATCATCAAAATATGTCAAGGGAACAAAGCCCACTCGAAAGTAATCAAAATACAACACGAATCCCGAAATTAACGTAACCCGACACCCGGGGCTACATCTCAAAATTTGATAAAATTCCCATCAATATACTCCTTATCTCCCCACGAGTTCATACATATCAAAAGTATTAAAATCCGACCACAAATGACCCCTCAAACCCTTGCTCAAAGGTCTCCAATCTCAAGCTCTAGTTTCCCAATTTTAACCCTTAATTTCCATTTATTTTCAAGCCAAATCAGTAAATTAATACCATAGAAACGCGTTTAGGGTCCAAAAACCTTACCTCTATGAAATCCCTTTGAAATCCCTCTTCAAATAGCACCCTCAAGCTTAAACCCGTATGAAAATGGTGAAGAATAACTCAAAAATCGCAAAGGAAATCTTTTATACCTTTCTGACCCAGGGGTTTCTCACCTGCTGTCCCATTACCGCTTATGTGGTCTTGACGACGGCACCTACGGTTTTCACTTAAATGCCCAAAGCTGCATTTTCGATCAAATAATCACACCTGCACCATCGCATGTGCATTCAGCACTCCGCATCTGTGGCTCTTGCCCGTCGCATCCTTGACTACATTTGTGGTCCTTTTTTCACATCTGCGGTGTTGCACCTGCGATCCCCAATCAGCTGGTGCGGAAATATCAGAAACAAAAAATTTTGCAACTTCTCCTAAACTCCAAACTCTCCGTCAACAATCCAAAATCACTCCGAGGCCCCCGGGGACCTCAACCAAAAGCACCAGCATGCCATATATTACTATTCAAACTTATACCAATCTTCAAAACATGTCAAACAACATCGAAACAACAAAATCACATCGGATTCAAGACTAAGAACTGTAAAAACTTCCAAATTCCGCTTTTGATAAAAAAAAAGTCTATCAAACCACATCCGAATAACCTGAAATTTTGCACACACATACCACATAAGACAACAGACCTACTGAAACTCTCGAAATTCCATTCCGACCCCTATATCAAAATCTTACCTATCAACTGGAGAACACCAAAATTCTAATTCCGCCATTTTAAGCCTAAATCTACCACGGACCTCCAAAACACGTTCGGATCACACTCCTAAGTCCCAAATCACGTGACAAAGCTATCTCGATAATCTTAATCCCATCCGAGCCCTTTTCCACATAAGTCAACGTTCGGTTGACTTTTCCAACTTAAGCTTACTCATAAAAGACTAAGTGTCTCATTCCTTACCAAAACCTCTCCAAATCCAAACCACTCAACCTGGTAACATATAATACAGATGAAACAAGCATAGAGAAGCTGAAATAGGGAAAATGACGCGGTAGCTCATGAGATGACAGGTCGGGTCGTCACATATACAGTGAATAATAATAATAGAAACTAGCAGTTAAAGATTTGAAGGGGAATATGCTACACGGAATATCAAGTACCAATAGAGTTCCAGTAGAAAAACATAAAGAACACCATAATTCAATTATCAACAATAATAAGGAAAACGGTAACACGTGCACGACATCACCCTTTGTGCTCTTACTCTCGTTCTCACCACAAGAATCAATAGATCGGCACGGCATCACCCTTCATGATTTTGCTTAACATAATCATAGCACATCATTATCCTTCATGCATTAACTCTCAATTCATGCTACGGCATCATACTTCGTGCATTAACATTCACAATATCGGCACGACATCACCCTTTGTGCATTAAGACTCACAATATCACACCTGGTATCACCCTTCGTGCTTTACACTCTTCCTTATCCAAACAACAACCACAAATAAATTCGGGCAAGGGAATCAATAAAATCACAATAGAATCCAAGAAATGGAACAATAGTATAAAAATAATATCCCAGCAAGGGAAACAATATCATAAGCAATAATATTCCGGCAAAGAAAACAATAGCATACACAATAACATGCCGGCAAGGGAATCAATAATATATCTCATCTTGTTTCCACAATCACTTCACAACATAAACCTCAACTTGAGCCAATGTTCAACAATGGTCAATTACCAAGAATACTTGCATAAGCCTTGTTCAACATTGATAATCATCAATGTAAGCACAAAATACATAATGAAGTCACAACAATCATAGTATGAAACTCACGGGCATGCTTGACACCAACGTATAGATAATTGTCACCACTCCTATGCGCCGTACTCGACACTTAGCACATAGAAAATAAGACCACAACTCCTATTCCGTCAAGCAAAAGTTAGACCAAACACTTACCTCAAATTTCACGGCCAAACTCAAGCCTGAAGCACTTCTTTCCATTTAGATTTTGCCTCCAATTTACTTGTATCTAACCCTAATTAATTTAACAACATTAGTAATTGCTAAAGAATTCAAATCCAATGCTAAATTATAGGTTTTCTATCATTTTCCCCAAAAATTAAAAAATCGACCCCGGGTCCGCTTGGTCAAAACTCGAGGTTTGGACCAAAACCTGATCACCAATTCATCCACGAGCCTGAATATGCAATTAGTTTCAAAATCCAACCCCAAAACGAGGTCTAAATTCCAATTATTCAAAAAATCCCTAACTCTACCCGAATTCCCAATTTCTACCATAAACATTCTTGATTCTTGATTTAAAAGTAATGAAAAATATTGGGTAATTGAAAGAGTAGAGTTTAGAATTGATTACCAACACTTTGGGGATAAACTTTGGTGAAGAAAATCGTCTCTAGGGCTTGGTATTTCAAAAAATAGGAAGAAAAAGGTTCTGCCCGTTTTCAAAATTGACTTTAAATAGCTGGGCAGGCCTTCATCGCGTTCGCGCGAGCCTGCCCGTGTTCGCATAGAGTACCGGATTAGTGGCCTACACGTTCGCGCTGAAGGGACTACGTTCACAAAGCTTTAGCTTATCAGGCCTTCGTGTTCGTGGTTGCAAGGCCTCGTTCGCATAGAGTAATGAGCTCCCCTCCCTCAAGCAAAGTTACACTTCGTGTTCGCGGAGGGGAGGGTGAGTTCGTGAAGCACAAAATGACCTACAACTATTTTACTCTACACATTCGCGACTAGGGTAACACGAACGCGATAAACAATTATTTGAGCACCAATAACACCAAAACCATCAACTTTTCTATGTTAAAAATACCCCGAAGCTTATCTGAAACTGACCCGAGCCCTCGGGGTTCCAAACCAAACATGCACACAATCCGAAAAATATCATACAGACATTCTCATGCGAACAAATTGCCAAAAATAACACCTTGAATTACAAGTTTAGCATCAAAATCAAAGAAAAATCTCAAGAACTCTTAGGTTTCAAATTTCACAATCAAGGGTCTGATTCACATCCTATGAATTCCGTTTCTTATCAAATTTTACCAGCACAACTTAAATACCATATTAGACCTATACCGGGCTCGAGAACCAAAATACGGGCCTGATACCATCAAATTCAAACGTCTTTAAATTTTCAAGAACTCTTATAATTTCAGTTAAACAATTTCTTTCGAAAATTTATTTCTCAGGCTAGGAACCTCGAATTAATTCCGCGCATACGCCCGAGTCCCATATTTCCTACTGAACCTTCAGAACCATCGAATTATGGGTCCAGATCCGTTTATCCAAATATTGATCGAAGTCAACTTAAATTCAATTTTAAAGGAACAATTATCATTTTTCTCAAAAATTTTCACATAAAGGCTTTCCGGATAAACATCGGGAATGCGAACGCAAATCGAGGTGAGACAAAAGGAGGTTTTTAAGGCCTCATAATAGAGATTGACTTTTAAAAACCTACAGCTTATCTACAACTTTAACATGTTATTTTTACCCAGTTAAACACAACTATAATAACATACAACTTAAATACAAATTTTATACAAAATTTATACAATATGTCTTTTGTATATTTTTTATCTGATATATACATAGTAAAAATAAATTTCATACAACTACTTATATATTATACAACTTATCTACAATTTTCATACATTATTTCTACTCAGTTATGTACAATTACAATATCATACAACTTAAATATAATTTTAATACAATGTTGTTCAACTTTCATACAATAGTTAAATAAATAAAAGAAAAATATACAAACAACAGAATAAAAATTTTCTATAATTTTACTGCAATTTCGTAAATATAATGTATATCATGTCTTCTTCTTCTTCTTCTTGGAGTTTCAATCTGAAATTCAGCCAAAACAAACTCTAATCTTCACCAAAACCCCTCAAAATGGATATATAAACTCCAAACCATAAACCTAATTGTTTGCAATAACACCCAATCCAAACAAATAATAATTTTTGAAAACCAAATTCAAATTCAAAGCTTTTTAATGGCTGTCAATAGTGGAATTGCTGCTCTCTTTTCCTTTGCTTTACATTACTGAAATTAGAGATTGAGAGATATAGAGAGACGTAGAGAGAATTCCCAATTCTTTGCAACAACATCCTATTCAAACAAATAATATTTTTTTGTCCAAATTTGAATTCAAAGCATCAAAGATTTTTATTGATTGTCAATGGCGGAATCGTGGGTGGGTGCAAGATACATGGGGGAGGGGGATAAGATGTGGAGAGAGAAATATGGGGGAGTGGAAGATATGTTAGAGTAATTTTAAGACACTAATTATTATCATTAGTTCCCTTAAAATGTATATACATAGTAATTAGGTATATAAAATATAATTATTGTAAAATTAGAGTAGGGAGGAAAATATAGTATCATATAGTGTATAAGAATAAAATATGTTAACGAAACTAAAAATATTAAATGGGTATAAAAGATATATCATTGGGCTGGGTATAGGAGCGGGTCAACAAATAATTTTAAGGAAGTTTTACCTCCTATAATAAAGGTTGATATCTTATTTATTTTAAATAAATACCATTTTAAAAAATTATATTCCACAGCTACCTTTTGATTTTTATAGCCCAAAATCTATTTATGGTCACCTCCTAACCTTAAGACATAAAATATGCTGCCCTCTCTCTCATAAAATATGCTGCCCTCTCTTTCTCAATCCCCTCTCTCTCTCTCTCAAGGCAAGTTTTCTCGATGAATAAAACCTTATGGATTTTCTCTAATCAGTTCCTCTGTCGATCGTTCTTCTGAGTAGTCAATAGGATTTTTTTGCATCCACTTTCTTCAAGGATTTTGGAGAATCAATGATAAAGGTTCTGCAGAATTGGAGTCCCCTTTTGTTCCTTTTGATAAATTTGCAATGGTTATGTAAAAATCTACGACATTTCTTTACCTCCCATCAACAACATGATTCGTGCCTTCAAGGAACATACACATGAGGTGCGACATTATGTTTGCTCTTGAACAAGATGCCGGAGTTTGGGGTTGAGTAACTTGAAGATTCTATTACATTTTTTTAAGTGTATTTTAATGTATTTCGCTGTATTTCCATGTATTTCATTGTATTCATTATCTTTTTTTCATTATATTTTAGTGCATCTTGCTGTATTTCATGTATTTAATTGCATTCACTGTCTCGCTATATTCCATGAATGTATTCATATATTTTTTTTAATTAATATAGTTTATGTATTCAGATGTATATGTGTATTCAAATGTATCTGCAGTACGTATTCATATATTTTTGCACTATAGATGACCCACTATACTTCATGTACTCAATGTATTTTTATGAAGTTTAACTATATTCAATGTAATTATATAACTTCTCTGAAGATTGCTATATTTTATGAAGATTGCTATATGTGTTGGTGCTTTTGGTTGAGGTCTCGGGGGCCTCGGTGTGATTTCGGGTGGTTAAACGGGAATTTGGAAGTATGTTGCAGGTCTGAACTTCTGCCTTCTGGTGTTTCCGCATTTGCGGAAAAGGAGGCGCAGAAACGATTCCGCAGATGCGGCGGGATGGTCGCATAAGCGGGCAGGCGTGGCCCAGGACAATTCCGCATAAGCGGACTAGGGGGTCTCTTCAGCGGGTCCGCATAAGCAGATAATACACCGCAGAAGCGGTTGATGGATGTCCGCAAAAGCGGATGCTGAGTCGCATAAGCGGTCCCACAAATTTTTAAGTGAGACCGCATAAGCGGTCAAATGGTCGCGTGTGCGGGACCGCAGGTGCGGTTATTGGACCGCATAAGCGGAAAACGACCAGGGATTTCAGTGAAAAGTAGTTCACAATTTTTAAAAGAAGAGAAAATATTTAGGACTTTGACTAGGGTTGTTCTTGGGCGATTTTGAGGAGAAATCGAAGGAGCTTCATCAGGTAAGAACTATTAGCCTAGAAATATGTTATTTTGGTGTAAAAACATTGATTAATCACTGAATTTCAAGGATTTAAAGGTTAAAAATAGAGGTTAGGGCTTGAAAACTCAAGAGAGTTTAAATGTGAGTTTTGGAGGGGCAAACGAACTCCGATTTCTGTAAATTTAATATGTATAGACTCGTGGCGAGACAAGGAATCCAGTGATGTAAATTTTGGAATTTTTTGAGAAGTGGGCCCGGGGCTCGGGTTTTGCCAACTTCGTGATTTTTAGTATTTTTCGAGTAATTTTGATTGGGTTATGTTTCTTTAGCATATAGTAATGTATTCGTAGTCGTTTTGATAGATTCGACGCACGAGGAGGTCGATTCCAGAGGAAAGGGCATTGCGGACTAGTCTACGACCGGCTTGAGGTGAGTAATAGATGTAGATGATGGCCTGAGGGTTTGAAACCCCGGTATCTCACATTGTGACGCTGTATTGAGGCGAGACACGTACTCTACGGTGAGTGCGGGGTCGTTTGTGGATGGAACTATGGCTTAGTCCATCAAAGTGATGTCTATACTTTGTTATTGACTAGAAATTTGGATGGTAAACATCCTACTTGGATTGTTATGAACATATTTGGGATGCGTGCCAACTATTTGGATCCCTTAGGGATTATTATCACTGTTGCTATGAAATTGAGCATGTTTCCATGATATCAGTCCTGAGTTAAGTACTGTTTGAAAGGATTAGCAATCTTCTAAGGTTTTAATCACTTAAACTATAATACCTGTTAAATGGAACCAAAAATGGTAAACTTGATTGTGCCCGTGTGGCTTGCATGCATATATAACTAGATTGATTGTGGACCGGGCTGCACGCCGCAGCGAATGCTACTATGTCATTGTGCTTGGGCTGTAGGAGCCCCTCCGGAGTCTGAACCCCCACAGTGAGCGCGGGTACCCAATGGATCGGGCTGTACGCCGCAGCGATCATATGCGTTGCATTGCATTCATGCATTGATATCTATTTATCTATCCGTCGTTGATTATTGTTGTTTAATCGTTTAATGTGCTAAGTGGTTAGTTTCAGCTTTGCATTGTGGTATTTCGGGATTTTTTACTTTCAGTCATTATATATGTCTTTTACTACTGAGTTGGAAGTACTCACTTTACTCCCTGCACCATGTGTGCAGATTCAGGTGTCCCGGAGACTTAGCTGAGCAGTCGCTGTCTTCCAGAGTTTTATCAGAGGTGTCGAGTTAGCTGCCTCACATTCGCAGGACCCGACTTCTCCCTTTTATTCAGTTTTATACCCGCATTCTAGACTTACGTATTTTCGAATATTTGTTACTCTGTTGTTTATAGGCTCTAGACTCGTGACCCCAGATTCTGTTGGGGGTGTTCGTCGGATATTTCGGTCTGTTTCATATTGTTTTTATTATAAACATCGGCTTACTATTTTTAAACTGTTAAATTCCCTTAGATTGTCGGTAATGAGTTATCAGGTTGGGTTCGTGTGTGATAATTGGTCAGGCTTGCCTAGCTATATGGTTGGGCGCCATCACGACCGGGTTTGGGTCGTGACATGATGAAAATTGCATTATACCCTAAATAGTATCTCAATCATATCAAATGAAACTAGAAAAAACTGCATTATTTCAGTTTACGGTCAATTTGATTAGTATTTAGAGTGATCGATCGAGATATTAATTTATTTATAATATTATGCCATTCAACTACAATAAAATATAATTTTTCTTGTTAAATTCTTAATAATTAAAAATCACGATTATTATTTCAAAGAACCAAAAAATACTTTTGATCAACTATTTGGGAATAATATTAATTCTTTTTATTAGTTAAATTTTGATTAGTACAAAAAGAAAAAAATAATACATCAACACACTAAAAATACTAAAAGAATAAAACTATATATCATTCAATTTAAAAAATAAAAAAAATACATGAAGACTATTTTTTTAACTGAGCTTTTAATTACTATTTAATAATAACTAATTTAAGGGTTGCAAAATTTTTTAAAACAGAAAACGGTCTGATATATCCTTGTACTATGGTAAATTGTTTAAAATTATCCCCCGTTATACTATTGGGCCATAAAAATCCCTACCGTCCAACTATCCTAACAAATCTACCCTTACTTTGACGGAAGTGCCACATGGACAAATTTTAAAAAGAGGCAAGGATGGATGCCACATAGCACTTCCGTTAAAGTAAGGGCAGATTTGTTAGGATAGTTGGACGGTAGGGACTTTTATGGTGTAACGACCGGACCGGTCGTTTTGAGTACTAGCATTCCGTTCAGCAGTCGGAGGCCATGAACAGCTTCACTTCAGGTATTATGAATTGTGCGCGTGGTCGGAATTAAATTTCAAGAATTCCACAGTTGATTTGGGAAGAGAATTCTCATTTCGAAAGCTTAAAATTGAAAGAATGAGCTAGGATTTGAATTTTCAAGAAAACGACCTCGGAATCGGGGTCTGAAAGTTCTAGCAGGTTTGTATGATGATTTCGGACTTAGGCGTATGCCCGGATTGGGTTTTGAATAACCCGGGAGCGTTTTGGCGCCTATTGTGGAAGATATAATTTAGAAGAAACTTCATAAGTTTGGTTTGAAGTGCATATCGGTGCTATCAACGTCCGTTTGGAATTCCGAGACTGTGAATAGCTCCGTATAGTGATTCTGGAGTTGGGGGCGCGATCGGAAGTGAATTCGGAGGCCCGTAGACCATTTTGAAGCCAATTGGCTAAAGATAGAAAGTTGAAGGTTTGGAAAGTTTGACCGGGGAGTTGACTTTTTGATATTGGGGTCGAAATCAAATTCCGGAAGTTGGAGTAGGTCCGTAATGTCAAACATCGGAAATAGAAGTTGAAACTTCAAAGTTCATAAAGCTTGAATTTGGGGTGTAATTCGTGATCTTGGTGTTGTTTGATGTGATTTGAAGCCTTGAGCAAGTCCGGAACGTGTTTTGGGATTGGTTGGTATGTTTGGTTGGGGTCCCGGGGGCTCGGGTGGAATCCGGGAGGTTAACGGATCAAAATTTGGATTTTTGGAAGGGCTGAGTGTGCTGCTTCTGTCATAACCGCATCTGCGGTTCTTGGACCGCAGATGCGGTCAAAATCTCACAGAAGCGGAAGGGGCCAGGCCCAAGGAAAACCACAGAAGCAGCCCAGGGACCGCAGAAGAGGTTCCGCTTAAGCGGCCCCCAGACCGTAGAAGCGGTCAGCCTCCTCAAGCCCAAAACCGCGGAAGTGGTTAGAAAGTCGCAGAAGCGACTTCCGCAGAAGCGAAAATTTCTTCGCAGAAGCGAAATTGGGCTAGGCCAGGGAAGCCGCAGAAGCGGCCTAATTTACGCAAAAGCGAAGCCGCTTAAGCGGCTATTTTTCCGCAAAAGCGGAAATTACAGAAGGCTG
>MU665197.1:39760-93108 GCA_026770625.1 Nicotiana glauca
TTTACCTTCGAGAAAATTTGGATTCCGGGCCCGAGGGCTTTTTGGTCATTTCACTAAACGAAGTTGGGAATTCGTATAATATGAATTGTTAACAAGCATTTGAGTATATTCTCATTAGTTTGTCGTTAATTGGCTAGTTTGGGTGCATTGTGCGTTGGTTCAAGCCTTCGGGAGGATGTAGAATGCCGATTTCGAGTCTTCGGAGCGAGGTGAGTCTCCTTTCTAATCTTGTGAGGGGGAATTTACCCCATAGGTGAAGTAATTGATTATGTGCTCCTATTTGTGGGGGCTACGTACGCACGAGGTGACGAGAGTCCGTGCGTAGCTACTATTACGCTATTGTCCGGGTAGTTTAGGACC
The DNA here is from genome assembly GCA_026770625.1 of Nicotiana glauca. Taxonomy (NCBI): domain Eukaryota; kingdom Viridiplantae; phylum Streptophyta; class Magnoliopsida; order Solanales; family Solanaceae; genus Nicotiana; species Nicotiana glauca. Next base: position 40,121 of record MU665197.1, read on the forward strand.
CAAAAAGCATGCTATACTTGAATAAATTATGGACTCATTGATGACTTGGATTGTTAAATCACCTTTGATTAGTAAACGAATTTAAAAAGAGATTAAACATCATTTTTCTTCTGAACTTGCTAAACAGAGAATTGGCTTATTTGGATAATTATTCCTCGATAAGAAAATACTAATTGGCTATCTGAGCATGTATCTTATGTGTACCGCGTCGCATGGATGATTCGCGAGCGGGGTAATAGATCACATTAAATTAATAATTTGGATTTTCTAAAAGACTTAAGCTTTTTTTCTCTCAATATTAATAAAGAGAATTGACCTTTCCTGGATATATGCTCCACGTTGACTTCCTGACTGTTTATCTGTCTGTGTGTGTTATTTTGGAACGGGCCGAACGCCTCGGCAGATTAATAAATGCATATATAGGTGCGCCGTCGACCCTCGGCAAGTGCACATGTATTTCTGTTGGATCAGGCCGTCGCCTCGGTATGATTTGCGCATGCTTATATTGCTGCCTGGATTTATTTAAGTTGTTACATGCCTCACTATGGCTCGAGATCATATTGTTAATAATGAAAAGAAACCTCGAAATTTCCTATGAAGGAATTACGTGTTTACTTGTTTCCTCTACTTGGATAAAAATCATGTTAGATAATAAATCCACTGTTGATATGTATATTGAGAATAAATAACCGTTGGATCGAAATGACATGTCTAATTAGAATCAATCCCAGTTGTCGAGGTTTAATGATCGAATGGCTGGGAAGCTGGGATCGAATAATATTTATATGCCCAAACGGACCGCGTCCCCTCAGAGCCCCCTACCCTCTCCGTGTTCTCTCACCTCAAACCCTAAACTTAACCCTGCCGTCCACCACCGCGAGCCGCCGGCCGGAAATCGCCTCCGCCGACGGCGATCATCCAAAGGCCCCTAAATTAACACCACCAGACTCGCCTCAACCTCCTCAACCCCAATATACCATCGATTTACCTCAAAACTTCCTCGAACCTCTCGAATCTGTGAAACCCTAGCCGCCGCCATGAGTCTCCACCGCCGTCCGGTGGCAGCATCCCTTCAAATACCACTCAAAACTTAATCAGACAACCTCCCCTCACCTTATATACCCCTGTACTTCGCCCTTTCATTTCAAATTTAGATCCTGCTCCTCGGTGAAGCTTCAGAATTAATTTTGGGGTTAAGATAAGTGTTGGAAATTTGTTCTCACGAGAGCAAAATGACTAATACTAATTTTCGCCTCAAATCAGAGTCAAAAGAAATCTAGGCAGGTCATCGTCCCATGATTAATTTTATTAGGTATTTTCTCTATTTGTCATTGTTTCTTTTTCTCTTCTCTTCATTCTCTTTTTTTCATACTCATCTCCTCCCCCGTCATGTTTCAGAATGCATCTTAATTATATTGTGTCTATTTCTTCTCATTTTTTTTTGAAAATGCTAGTTAATATGTGTTGTAAGTTTCAAATTTGAGTCATATTAATAATCTTCAGTATTTTAATGTATTTGGATGTTTTTTTGTTTCTTCAGTGTCTTGATTCCATTTTTGGCTTGTTTCTATGTGTTGCTCAAATGACTAAAACAATTTGGGTTTGCTTCTTTGTGGCAAGTGATGTTTCTTATCAGGTTTTGGGGTTGCTTGGGTTTTTGATTCTTGTAAAGTAGATTTGGGTTTGAAAGTTGACTCGTTTATTCAGAAAATTGGGTCATTGACCCACGACCCATACCCATAGGTTTCAGGGGTAAATATCAGGGGAGTTCAGGGGTAGGTTGGGTAGTTTAGTTAGGGAATATTGCAGTAATAGATTGGGAAGCCCCTAGAAGCTTCTAGTATGGGGCTTAATTTCATTTTCAGGCTTTTGGGTAGTATAACATGGCCAAAAAGTCATAAAATCAAGGACCTAAGGGGAAAAATAAAATCTAAGGGTTACCCTATAACTTGGCCTATAAAAGCATATCGTTCTTGCCTTTCAAGGCAAGATTGGAAGAGCTAAAGAAATCCAAAAAACTTCGGACAGCCAAAAGATCAAAAGAATTACTGTTCCATTAGATTTTTCTAAAATTATTGAAGGTCTTCGACTTCTGGAACATGTCTTTGAGTAATCAGAGGTTTAAAATGATTTGAATTTGTTGGTTTTCAAGTGTTTGGTTCAAGTTTTGGCTGCATTTGGTTATTGGGAATCATTTGATCCTTCTGCTGGTTGAATTTGGTTGTAAAACTGGTTTTCCTTCGGTATCCTGGGTTTTGGAGCTTGGTTGCTTTGGTGTTGATTTCTACTGCTGAACCTGCTGATACTGCCCTGTTTTGCTGATTCTCTCCTTCTCCTTTTACTTTGCAGTCACAGGTACACAATTATGTAACTCTCTTGTTTGTGAAGTTTGGATTTTGATGAATGAAGGGAAGGGAAGAAGTTCAAAGCCCAACACCATTTTACTCTTGATTCATTTGTGTATTTTGATGTTGTGTTTCTTTATGTAGCTTGATGAAGTATATATGTCGAGTTTTAAGTTTGATTAGCAAGTTTCACTATCATTTTAACTTTGGACAATCATGAAATTGGATCAACAATCGGATGAGTTGAATCAATAGTTAAGTTTGTATGCATTCGTGATAACTGATATTCTGAGGACTGTATTAAAAAAATTTCCTTCTGTTGTTTTATCATTTGATGTGTCAGGTCCTTTGTCATGTTTGAGTAGCATTTATTCTCATGGTGTGGATAGTTGAATGGATTCCAAGTTATGGTCATGGCATAATTATTTTTGGGCAAAGAAAGTATTTAGTTTATCATTGTAGAGTCTGAACAGCTCGTAGATGTACTTTGATCACCAGAACATAAGCTTATTATTTGAATCCAGATTTCTTTATTCAAGAGTCTCATGAAGTATAATAAGTTATTGAATATATTTAACCAAGTGTAGAATATGGCAACTATTTTTGTTGAATCGACCAAGGTGCAGATTTGAATTTGAACAAATCCAATATTCAGACGTCATTTCTTTTGTGGTTTTACAGGGATTCGATCTAGGTTGGACGCCCAGGATGTTTTGTGTGTCTAACTTGGGCTTAATATGGACCCAAAGTTTTGAAGTCTCATCGCTGGAAATGGCAGTACTTGCCATACGATATTTTCTTGCTAGGCCAGACCTGTTCCGTTGATTAGCCCAAAACCCGTGATCTGAATTCTAAAATAATCCAAGAGGTCCCCATGTCCTTTTAGTCAATTTCAGTATGTAATAATTTAGGTCCCACATGAGTTAGTGTAGAATCCTTTAAGTAAAGTGTTTCGTGGTAGTCCATGCCAAACAAAACGAAATTGTGTGCCCCACATTTTAGTTTTATAACTTAGATATTTAAACTGATTAATATTCGTAGAAAAGCCTTTAGGGCCGATTAAAATACTATCGTGATTGTGTATAAGTTTGCATAACATAATTACGATTTCTAAAAAAACAAAACCGGAGCATGCGTTCACGCAACTTCAGCCCAAACTTTCTTAATAATAATAAAGCGTTATTAGTTGTGGATACGTTGCATGATATGATTTTTGACGCGCCAAACAAATGGGTATACATACGCATAACCAGTTTCAAGATAATTTCTTTAATTAAAAGCGGTAAAGGAAGTAAAAGCACATAGGTTCTAAAATTATTAATTAAATAATTTTAGTAAGCCATGTATTATCAAAGTGACCAAGCTCGGGAGTGCCAACACCTTCTCCCTGGTGAATAGTATTCCTTACCCGAATTTCTGATTTGCAGACTGTATAATAGAGACAAACCCTTTCCTCGATTCGGGATTTAAACCGGTGACTTGGGACACCATTAATTATCCCAAGTGGCGACTATAATTTTTAATTAAATAATTCCCGTTTCGATTGTCTCTTCAAGTTGGAAATAACTCCCTTTATTATAACTTCTTCTGGGGGTATGGTAGAAAAAGGAGGAGTGACAGCTCTGGCGACTCTGCTGGGGATAAGAACACAGAATATTTGTTCAGGGTTCAATAATTCGAGCTTCTTTTATGATTTTTACTTGGCTTATTTATTGTTGATATTATTGTATATTGTGAACCTTTGTGCTAAAATCTATCTGTTTACCACTTTAATACTGTTGAATTGTATATAATTGTCTCCTTACACCACCCTTCTGAGTCTTCTGAAAATGGTGCATACGTTCACGTAGCCCGATTTTTCTGTAGAAATTATACCAAATAGAGCGAGGCTGGGCAAGCGATAAGGCTAGGCAGACTTTAGTGCTCCCGGTACGTCGCCCCCTTCTAGACCAAAACCCCTGAATTGAAATTTAGAAAAATACAGCTTCATGTCTGATCCCTAGTAGGAGCACTTGTTTGCATCACGTGCATTTGACTTAGATGACTCAAAATAGGGGTTGGGTCCGTCTAGGACAGGTGTACCCAAAATAACAAATCATCATGATGCATTCTATGTGCTATGTGAACATTTATTTGTTTTGGCTTGCATGCTGATCGGCTAGATAAGAAAAGAAAAGAGACGGAAAAATCAAAAAGAGAGGAAAAACATGAGAGAAAACTACCAAGAGTGATGAAAAAATAAAGCCCGACTCTAAAACCCGATACTTGAAAATACCCCGAAACTCTGCCGAATTTTTCAAAAAAATAGTTATTTGAAAAGTCACAAGTTGGCCAAACTACACAGGTCTAATTCTCACCGGATGTGGGATACGTAGGCAACCTACATAAAGTCCGGCCTTATTTTTGAAAAAAAAAATAAAGAAAAACAAAAAGTGATTGGGGGTGAAGTAGATGCAGTATTATCAAAATAAGCCGATTCAGTTTCGGCAATTTTTTAAACCGTTCTTGCCAAGGTAGACTTAGAGTATTCTGCAATTGTTGAAATGCTATCTTCGTGAATGAATGGACAAGGTTGAGAAGTGACATAAAATAATCTCTCCCCGGCCTCAAAATTAGTATGGAATTGGGAAGGGGCCACACTTGCAAAAATAGCCACTTGGCTAAAATTGGCATATCAAGGAATGGATCATGGTCTTTTGTTTTTTTTATAAACCTATTTTCAAAAAGGGTCCACTATAGTCAACCCTAACCCTGCCCTTCTACAGGAACAGATGAATATTATCCAAGATCCACCAGAAGTGATCAGGGAGCAGGCTCGGGTACATTTGTGCATGTGGGGGAATGATTTAGATCAGGATGGTCAGAAATGGGTGAGAAAACAGTTGGGCGCTCTTATAGACATATGGGAGATTAAACCACGGGACGGTCTGATCAAGGCTCTAATAAATTTTCTGGACCCCTCTCGTAATATTTTTCACTTCTCAGACTTTGAGATTACCCCTACTTCAGAGGAGATAGCCGAGTACATTGAGTTTGGACGAGATTTGAGGAAGCAACAACTTATATTTCCAAGGGCTTCAAAGGTGCACACGTTTTTTGACCTCCTGAATATCAGTAAATAGATAAGTAAAAACTGCTTAAGCGATGGGTGTTGTGCTTTTCATTAATTATACTTCAGGTTTGGGCACTCATCTGGTTTTAAAGCACATGAAAAGGGGTTGAGCAACAAACAAGATAAGGGCCTTTGGCAACTTCATCGCCGGTTTGCATTTATTGTGGCATTCTTGGGAATAATGGTTTCTCAAAATGAGAAAGGGATAGTGGATATTCGTATGGATAGAATTGCAAAAATCCTCAATACCATGAAAGATCATACACTTGCCCCGTTGGTACTGGCGGATATCTATCGTGCGTTGACTTTAAGCAAAGCTAGGGCCACATTTCTTTGAAGGTTGCAATATCCTCCTACAAATGTGGATGATCGAGCATCTTCACCACCATCCCAGATTCATGAGTTATGGCCCGAGCCCAAATATCTTTATCAATAGTTACGAAGAGAGGGTAAAGGATTACAATGTGCCAGAAGGATTTGAATCATGGGTATCTCATTTGAAAGCTCTCAAAGCAAGTCAAATTGAGTGGTCCATAGGATGGCTCCTGAAGACAGAAGTTGTATACGTGACTGCTGCTAAAGGCTACTTGAGGATAACGGGTGTGAAAATTATTCAGCCGTATGCACCACAAAGGGTATTGAGACAATTGGGAAAGTATCAGATTGTGCCCGAAAATGAAGATCTAAGTACTCAGGTCATAGAGTTTCATCCAGAAGCTGCGTTGCCCGAGGCTTTAGTTCAACAAGATTGGAATAGATGGCGGTATCTTAAAAATGGCACCCAAGTATCAGATGTTGCAAAGGCAGAAGTGGATCCAAACTATGCTTCTTGGTTTGAGAAGAGGACTTGTGTGAACAACGAGCCGAAACCCGAACCTGAGAGGCCTACCAAAAGACCTCATGTGCAAGCTTTTGATGACAAAATCCAAGAAAGATTAGCATGGGGAGAAAATGAAAAGGCATATGAAACTAAGATTCATGCCTTGAAAGAAAAGCTGAGAAACTTGGAATTCAACAATGATCTCCAAGCCCAAGAAACCGAAGGTGAGAGAAGAAAATTGGTTCAAGAGAATAAAGCTCTCAAAGCCAAAATCGAAACGATGAAAATATAATTGAAAACCCGTGCAGGAGTAGAAAAGACGAAAAGCTCATCTACAATCTTACTCAGAAAGCACATGATTTTAAGGATCATTTACAGAAGACTGAAGTGGAGCTAGCAAATGCTCGAGCTAAGATTGCCAAGGATGCAGGGGAACGAGCCAGTCTCATCCGTCAGCTGAAGGAGAAATACAACAAGGGGATGGTAAATATGAAGAAAAAGGTCAAGATCATTGAAAATGAAAAGGCTAAGCAGGAAACAGATTTTGAGGCCGAAATGGAGCATTATTATGTCTTGATAGAACGTTTGGAAAGGGATCTGCATCAATTTCAAGAACAGAGCCATGCAGCTGAGCAAACTTTGGAAGCTAGAACCCGGCAAGTTGGGTTGTTTTGCGAGAGAAGGGTAGGATCTGTGGCAGTCATGGCATTTGTCTAGCAGGCAATGTGAGATTTGGAAAGGCTCTAGGGGGATCTTGCAGACGAGCCCGCAACAACACCAAACAACACCCCGAGAGCTCCCGGAGTTTTATAGGCTTGAATGTATTTATGATCTTTATTTGAGTTGGTACTTTCTGTTTTGGAGTCTTTTAGGACTTTTGAATTGATATTTTTCTAAGTTTGTCAGTTTATTTCGAGTCTGTGGGTCTTGAGTCCTTGTAGTCAAAGTATTTGTTTTTATGAAAAAAGAAACTCCCAAAAATATTTTTTTTTGTTTGTTGTTATTCATTTTTCATTTATATCCTCAAGAACTACGCTTGGTCTGATTCATGCGGAGTCATGATATGTAGGAAATATCCATAGGATTCGAGCGTAACCAAATAAAAGAAAAAGAAAAAAATAAAAAAGGGAAAAACAAGAGAGAAAAGTAAGAAAGGAAAAATGGAAAAACAAGAGGGAAAAACAAAGAAAGGGCATAAGAAAAGGAAAAGAAAGAAAAGAACAGAAAAGAAATAAAAGTTTCAAATAGAACTAGGGAAAGGCGGGATGGCTCATGCAACCAATCGAATGCATAATAGAAACGGTTAACTACTATCATTTCCCAAATGTGCGGCTACCAATCTGTTAAAGCTCTAACCGCTAACAAAGTTGTTGTTGATGTTGAGTTCAGGCAGGTGGTTAGTTGCTTTGGCATTCTGGCAACCCATTCCTACAATACCCGATCAAAAGGCAAGTTGAACATGACTAACCAAGAATAGCAGGCGAGTATTTGTTGACCCATCAAAAGAAGTGGAAGAAGTTGATGTTAATGCGATGAAAGAAGAGATGTATAAGCTGAATCAACAAATGGCAGAGATGTATCAAGCCTAGGTAAAGGGGCATCCACCACCGGTTTGTCCCGCCAACCCTGCTTATATCCCAGCGTTGGCTCAACCTCAAGATCCTCCCACTGTGAATTCATCCCCGGACTTCCTACCTACCAATAATGCTATAGCACTACCTCCCAAACACTACCAGCCCCACCACCCAAACTAGTCCCATACCCTCCCCCACCAACTATTCTTGTGTTTGTGGCACCTCCACCTGCTGCATTGCACCGATATTCCAGTGAACCTCTATTCTAGAATCAAGACAGTCATTATTATCCCCCAGAACCAACTTTCAAAGCACCAGAACCATGTTCTTACACTCTTCATTTTGATCTTTCGGTACAAACTGAGAAGCCTCCTAAGAATTCTGAGCAGGATGAGATGGTTATGAAAGTCAAAAACTTGGAGAAATCTTTTAGGAATATGCAGGGGCTTGGTGTATAAGTAAGAATGGCCTATAAAGACCTATGTCTATTCCCAGATGTCCAATTACATGCAGGGTTCAAGCTGCCCAAGTTCAATTTATATGATGGGTATGGTGATCCAGTGGTGCACCTGAGAGGTTTTTGTTGCAAGATAAGAGGGGCAGGTGGAAGAGATGAATTACTGATGGCATATTTTACTCAAAGTTTAAGTGGCTCAGCTTTGGAATAGTACAGCTGACAAGATCATGGTCGTTGGTATGCTTGGGACGATCTGGCCCAAGCTTTTGCCTATCATTTTCAGTACAATTTTTAAATTGTCCCACACCGTCTGTCATTGACGAAAATAGAGAAAAATCACGGGGAGAGTTTTATAGAATATGTCTTTCGTTGGAGAGATCAAGCAGCGAGGGTTGACCATCCGATGAAAGAGAGTGTAATGGTTAATTATTTCTTGCAGGCCTTAGAGCCCACCTATTTCGGTCGCTTGGTATCAGCAGTAGGTAAATCATTCAATGAATTGGTTAAAATGGGAAGCACGGTGGAGGAAGGACTCAAGACCAACAAGATCATGAGTTATTCAGCAATCAAAGCAACCACCCAGGCCATTCAAAGTGGCACTGGGGGCGTACTGGGGAAGAAAAAGAAAGAGGACGTTGCTGTAGTTGAGTCAAGAGCTTGGTCTAGGGGCCTATCACCTTACTATAACCAGCCTCAACTCCACCACCAAACTTACCCCTACACTCCATATAGCCCACCACAACACTACTACCCACCTCCAGATCACCACTTCTCTATCCATCATGCACAAACATATCCTCAACCTCCTGCCCATGTGCAATGGCGTGCGCCAACCCCACAAAATACTTACCTAGCTCCCCAAAACACTTACCTACCCAGAAAGCCTACAGAAATCCCCATGGAGCATGTTTTCGGCCTAACCAGACCATCAAGAATGAGAGGACGCAGAAGCAGAAGACTTTCACTCCATTGGGAGAATCATATATCAGTCTATTCCACATGTTGAGAATGTTGGGAATGTTGAATTCGATTGAGCCTAAGTTGCCAAATCCCTTTCAAGGAAATCTTGACCACTCGTTGAGTTGTGAATATTGTTTAGGGGCCCCGGGGCATGACACAAAGAAATGTTGAAAGTTGAAGACAGCCATTCAAGAGCTCATTGACACCCGTCAGATCGAGGTTCAGGCCCTAGAGGCACCTAATATCAACCAGAATCCATTGCCGGCCCATCATGAGACCAATATGATTGAGATAGTGCAAAAAGGAGGAGAGCCTAAGAAGCCCTCACATACTGTAATGCTGATCAGGTCCAGTGAAATTAATCCAAGTGGGGAATCAAGTAGCGGGAAGTGATTGATCAAGGTGAAAGGAATAAGTAGAGAACCAGTTGTGGCAATTGAAAAAGAGTCCTCGAGTAGTGTTGTAGTAAAATAAAGGACAACAAAAGTGGTGGTACCGGGAGCATTAAGCAAGCCTTTTATGGTTGTGGAAGGAGCTCGCACAGAGCCAGTCATTTTCAAAACAGTGACCCATCTTCCAATAGTCAGCAGCAAGGACGTCCCTTAGAATTATGGCCGAATGTCTGTTATTTACAAAGGGAAGGAAGTTAAAGAAGAAGTTTCTGAAACCCATGGTCTGACTCGCTCGGGGAGATCCTTTGCCCCCGAGGAGTTGAGAAAAGTCAAAACCTCCAAGGATAACGCATTGCTCGTAAAGAAAGTTGTGACCGAAGAAGAGGCAAAAGAATTCCTGAAGAAGATGAAGGTGCAAGACTATTCCATTGTAGAGCAATTGAGGAAAACACCTGCTCAGATCTCCTTGCTCTCATTGCTAATCCATTCCGACGAGCAATGTCAGGCATTGTTGAAAATCTTGAATAAGGCCCATATTCCCAACAAGATATCAATAATTCACTTGGAGAAAATAGCAAACAAAATATTCGAGGTGAACAGAGTTACCTTCTCCGATGAAGAGTTGCTCGTGGAGGGTACTAAGTATAATAGGGCCATCTATCTGACGGTGAAGTGCAAAGATTCTGCGGTTACCAGAGTTCTGATCGACAATGGGTCTAGTGCAAACATTTTCCCTCTCTCCACAATAAAACAATATGAAAGTGGACGATGATATAATTCAAAAAAACAGCATTTGTGTTCGAGGGTTCGACGGTGGGGGCAAAGATTCAGTGGGTGATATAATATTGGAATTGACAATAGGGCCTGTCAATTTCACTATGGAATTCCAAGTGTAGGATGTGGTAGTTTCTTACAATCTTTTGCTAGGGCGTCCCTGGATTCATGCAGCCAAGGCAGTGCCATCCACTCTGCACTAGATGATTAAATTGGAATGGAACAGACAGGAAATTGTGGTACACGATGAAGATAATTTGTGTGCCCTGTGTGATGCCATTGTACCTTTCATCGAAGCTGAAGACGACAATAGTCCATGGGTATATCAGGTCTTTGACACGGTATCAGTTTAAAAATTCCTAGAAGTTGAGTGTGTTCCAATCCGTAAAGTAGCAACCACATCAGTTATGGTGGCTTTGGAGATGTTGAAGAATGGATTCGTACCTGGAAAGGGTTTGGGTGTTTCTCTGCAAGGCATCGTACAACTAGTGTCTCTTCCCAAAAACTTGGATAGTTTTGGTTTGGGATTAAAGCCTACAGCTGCGGACATAAGGCGAGCCAGAAAGCTGAAATAAAGAGCATGGGTTCTTCCAAAGCCCGTTCCACGACTGTCCAGATCATTTGTCAGGCCTGGTGCCAGAAAGCGCCCAGTATCAACGGTTCTGGGTTCATTGATTGATGCTGGAGATTTGGATAAAGGGTTCGAGAGGTTGTTCAACGAGGCAAATATGGTGGAAGCTGGAGAATGATTAAGCAAAGCAGATGTGCAATTTGTGGGGCCTTGTGCAAAGATCAACAATTGGGAAGCTACTCCTCTTCCTACTCGGAGGGAATCTTGGTAGTCGGCTTTGATTTCTCTTTCAATTTAATCTGGATTATTTCCAAGGTTGTAATTCAGCTATTATGTTCCGTCCATTTGGATGAGTTAAATTTGTTATCTTTAAATTTAAATGAAATGCAATTTCCCTTCTTTTCGTTCCTGATATTTTTATTTTTATTTATCTTTTCTTTCTTGTACAGTTCTTTTTATGCTGGTTTGAATGACATGGCATGCATGAGGAATGTCCGGCCCAGTCTTAAATGCCAATCTAATTTTGAAATAATAATACAAGAAATTAAATGTGATGATGAAGTGGAATATGATGATGATGAGGCTTTTGAGGTGATCAGCAAAGAATTACTCCATTTTGAGGAAAAAACCAAAAATAACCTGAATGATACATACGCAATCAACTTAGGGGATCAAGATAATGTCCGAGAAACTAAAATGAGTGTCCATCTTGAACCATGGCTTAGAGAAGAAATAAGGAACTGTTTGAGTACAAAGATGTTTTTTCATGGTCATATGACGACATGCCGGGCCTAAGCACTGATTTGGTGGTTCAAAAATTGCCCACTGACCCGGCCTTCCCTCTCATCAAGCAAAAGCTGAGGAAAGTTAAAACTGATATGAGTGTGAAGATCAAAGAAGAAGTCACCAAGCAATTTGAGGAAAAGGTCATTCCAGTCATACGGTATCCCAGTTGGCTAGCCAACGTTGTGCATGTGCCGAAAAAGGATGGTAAGACCAGGGTGTGCGTTGATTACCATGATCTCAACAAGGCGAGTCCAAAGGATAACTTCCCACTGCGAAACATCCATATCTTGATTGATAATTGTGCCAAACATGAGATTGGTTCTTTAGTGGACTGGTATGCGGGCTATTACTAGATCTTAATGGATGAGGAAGATGCAGAAAAGACATCATTCATCATGCCATGGGGAACGTACTGCTACAGGGTCATGCCATTTGGGTTGAAAAATGATGGGGCGACCTATATGAGAGCGTTGACAACCATATTCTATGACATGATACACAGAGAGATCGAGGTGTATATGGATAATAAAATTATAAAGAGCAGGAAGCAGTCTGACCACATCCGAGATCTGAAAAAGTTCTTCCAAAGGATTCACAGGTACAATCTCAAGCTCAATCCTGCGAAATGTGCTTTCGATGTTCCATCTGGAAAATTGTTGGGATTTATAGTTAGCCATCAAGGTATAGAATTGGACCCATCAAAAATCAAAGCCATCCAAGAATTGACACCTCCGAAGAAGAAGACTGAGGTGATGAGTCTGTTAGGGAGGTTTAACTACATCAGCAGGTTTATCGCCCAGCTTATGACAACTAGTGAGCCAATGTTTAGTCTGTTAAAGAAGGATGATGCAGTCAAGTGGACAATCGAATGTCAAGAAGCATTTGATAAGATAAAAGGGTATCTGTCAAACACACCAGTGTTGGTCCCGCCAGAACTTGGGAGGCCTTTGATTCTGTAATTGACAGTTTTGGACAACTCATTTATATGTGTGTTAGGTCAGCACGACATCACTGGTAGGAAAGAGCAGGCCATATACTACCACAGCATGAAGTTCACAGCTTACGAGGTTAAGTATACTCAGCTTGAGAGGACGTGTTGCGCTCTAACTTGGGTAGCGCAGAAGTTGAAACATTACCTGTCATCGTATACCACATTCCTCATCTCTCGGTTGGATCCGTTGAAGTATATCGTTCAGAAACCTATGCCCACAGGAAGGCTCACAAAGTGGCAAATCTTGCTCACGGAGTTTGACATTGTGTATGTGACCCAGACTACAATGAAAGCACAAACGTTGGCAATTTATTTGGCTGAGAATCCAATAGATGAAGAATATGAACTATTGAAGACATACTTCCCTGACGAAGAGGTAATGCACGTTGATGAGTTGGAACAAGCTGAGAAGCCAGGATGGAAACTTTTCTTTGATGGGGCTGCCAATATGAAAGGCGTTGAGATAGAAGTGGTACTTATTTTTGAAACATGGTACCATTACCCTATTGCGGCTCAGCTTCGCTTCTATTGTACTAATAACATAGCCGAGTATGAGGTATGCATCTTGAGGCATGCATCTTGGGTTTGAGGTTAGCTGTAGATATGGGTGTCCGGAAAGTCTTGGTCATGGGTGACTTGGACCTTCTGGTACACCAGATTCAAGGAGAATGGGAAACACGTGATTTGAAGCTTATATCGTACCGACTATGTTTGCATGATCTTTGTCAATGATTTCAATCAATAGAATTCAGGCATATCCCAAAGATTCATAATGAAGTTGCCGATGCTTTGGCTACGTTGGCATCAATGTTGCATCAACTAGATAAAGCCTATATGGACCTTTTGCAGATTCAAGTCCATGATCAGCATACATACTGTAATATGGTGGAAGAAGAACTTGATGGTGAGCTGTGGTTCCATGATATCAAAGAATACCTTAGAATGGGAGTGTATCCGGTACATGCCACAGGGGATCAAAAAAGGGCAATTCGATGTTTGGCAAGTGGATTTTTCTTCAGTGGAGGGGTATTGTACAAAAGAACTCAAGATCTTGGATTGTTGAGATGCATAGATGCTAAACAGGCCACAACTATCATGATCGAGGTACATTCGGGAGTTTGTGGAACGCATATGAATGGGTATGTATTGGCAAAGAAGATTCTTCGAGAAGGTTATTATTGGCTTACTATGGAGCGAGATTGTATCATTGTTATGCGGAGATGCCATCAGTGTCAAGTGCATTGAGATATGATTCACTCTCCACTATCAGAATTGCACATAATGTCCGCGCCATGTCCTTTTGTAGTATGGAGGATGGATGTTATTATGCTAATTGAACCAGCAACATCAAATGGGCACAGGTTTATTCTGGTGGCCATTGATTATTTCACCAAATGGGTCAAAGCTAAAATATTCAAGTCTGTAACCAAGAAAGCGGCGGTCAATTTTGTGCATTCAAATATCATTTGTCGATTGGGATACCGAAGGTGATCATTACAGACAATGGGGCTAATCTCAGTAGGCATATGATGAAAGAGCTATGTCAACAGTTCAAGACTACACATCAGAATTCTATCCCTTACCGCCCCAAGGAAAATGGAGCGGTTGAAGCGGCCAATAAGAATATAAAGAAGATACTTCGGAAAACGGTAAAGGGTTATAGAGAGTGGCATGAAAAGTTGCCTTTTGCATTGCTGGGTTATCGCACTACTGTCTGTACTTCAGTAGGCGCGACCCCTTATATATTGGTGTATGGCACTGAGGTAGTGATACCTACAGAGGTGGAAATTCCGTGCTTTCGGATTCTCGCAGAAGCCAAAATTGATGATGATGAAAGGGTCAAAGCCCGCTTGGAGCAATTGAGCTTGATCAATGAGAAAAGATTGGCAGCAGTATGTCATGGCCAATTGTATCAACAGAGAATAGTGAGAGAATATAATAAGAAGATGCGCCCACGAAAGTTTGAGGTGGGTCAGCAAGTGTTGAGGCGTATCCTTCCATATCAGGCCGAGGCCAAAGGCAAGTTTGCCCCAAATTGGCAGGGGCCGTTCATCGTGACAAGAGCGTTGTCCTATGGTGCTTTTTATTTGACAGACATAGAAGGCAAGTGTGTTGAAATGGCCATCAATTTTGATCCGGTCAAGAGATATTATGTATGATTTCCTTTGAATTAATTGCATCTGTTTGTATTTGGCATATTTTGAAGATTGGAATGACGAAGGCATTTTGTTCTGCTATCTAAACACTTTATCCTTTGTTCCCCCTTTGAGTTGCATTTATTTTCTTTTATACCCCTCGTTCGGAATCAGTGACGAAATTCATAAACACAAGCGTGAAAAGTAAGTGAAGGAAAAAGACAAAGAAAACAATGAAGAAAATAGAAGAGAAAAAGAAAAGAAAAAGAAAAAAAGGAAGAAAAAAACAAGAAAAGGAAAAGAAAAAGAGCGACAACAAAAGTAGTCTCATGAACTACGTTCGACCTAATTCCTTTTAAGGATATGTAGGCAGCCTCATAGCTTGGCCCCTTCATAATAAATATGCAAAAGTCCCCAAGCGTGAAACTTGGGTAGAAGTTGCGGTTGTGAAAGAGATTTGATTCCGAAAGTTGTAATTTTGAACCCATTTGAATTGTTTTGAGCCTTTAATACCCTTTCTTTCTAACCCTGTCCAAAATCCTGCATTATGATCTAAAGATAGACCTTCTGATCAGTCTTCAAGAAATGTCAAGTCAAGAAAGAAAAGGTGATTCATGTCAGGGACAACACTTTGGTCCAAGCAGAAAAATGATGAAAATGAGAGAGTCTTACTGGTGAAAACCCTCACGGGCACTGTAAGGCAATGCAAGCTGAGAGAAATGAATATGAGAGAGTCTTATTGGTGAAAACCCTCACGGGCACCGTAAGGCGAAAGTGAGTTGATAAAAAAAAAATGAGAGAGTCTTATTGGTGAAAACCCTAGCGGCACCTTAAGGCAAAAATGAGTTTTTAGATGAACAAATGAGAGAGGTCTGTGGGTGAAAATTGTTCAAGACACCGCATGATGAACAAGGTTAGGGTTTGGTTGAAGAAATCAAATTATGGAATTTTGAGGAAACAAAGCATGGCAATCGAAAGTTGATTAGTTGGATGGATTGGGCCGATTAGTCCGAAATTCATGTCATGATCAATGGTACCAGCTGTCACATTAGATAAGTCTTTTTTCCTTTTCTTTCCTTTTTGTAAGTCGTCCAGTTTTGGATTCTCTTTATCGTTAACTCTCAAGGTCATTGCATTTCATTCCTTTCGAGATTTGTTCTTTAATATGTTTTGATGTTAGTCTTGTTCAAAACAAAGAAGAAAGGATGTAAGGGCTCACTACCAGTTTCCCAATTGCAAAGCACACTGAGGCCAGAACGTACTAAAGATGGCATGATGCATAGTAAGATAAAAGGGGTCACCGGAAGTTTCGTCGATTGATTGGTTGGGTAATTTTATGGGAGATGCAAAGTTTCAGATAAAGGATAAGAGATGTGAAACAACAGTCTAGGTATAGAACACTCGGGTCGTCAAAAGTCATAGGGTTTGAAAGTCAATCGGAAAGTCTAGCAGTTTAGGGACAGTTCGGGAAGCAGGTTAAAGCAAAACACGGTAGGGCAGACATCTTCAGCAAGAATGCCATCAATTAACCACCATTTTAAACTGACAAGGCTTTTTTTGATTGAAATAGGAGCAGAAAAGTTTCATTTGTTTCAGAGAAACTCTCCGCAGGGGAAGAGAAAGCACCAAAATAGGTTTTACCGTAAACTCTCAGGACCTTCCTGAAAAATAGGGCTTAGATAAATTTCAAAACAAATCATAGAATAATATATATTGATTGCAAAGTTTGCATGGTTTAAGACAGGATTCAATTAGGAGTTTTCAGGACCCCTCCCTGAATAATGGGACCATGTTTTAAGATTTCCATTAGATAGCAAAATGTAGCATAAATTCTGTTGTAGCGTAGTATGATTCAGTCGTAAAAGTGTAAGTCTTTAGGATAAGCCTTGATTTGATTTTCAGGAGCTTCCTGAATAATCAGATTAGTTTAAGACCTTTTAGATAACAAATTTAGTGGGAGTAACACCTTTAGAGGATATAACTTAGGTTTGAAATTGTTGTTCACTTAGAAGTTGTCAGGACCTCCCGGGATAATAGGACTTAGCTTTCAAATTCCTAACATTAGTTGGTATAATGATTCAGTTTAACACTCACCCATGTGCCCAGCTACCAAACTGGGGCAGGAAATTTTCATAGTTTTGTCTATTTTGTTGAAGTCAGGAACCCGCCTGAAGAACAGAGGAATGCATTTTAAATTTTTGCAGTTAGGAGCCCGCTTGAATAACAGAGGTATATATTTCAAGTTTAGCAATCAGGAGCCTTCCTGAAGAACAGAGCAATACATTTCAAGCTTTAGCAGTCATAGGCCCGCTTGGAGAACAGAGGTATACATTTCAAGTTTTAGCAGTCAGGAGCCCGCCTAAAGAATAGAGGTATACATTTCAAGTTTTAGCAATCAGAAGCCCGCCTGGAGAACAGAGGAATACGTTAAAGTTTTAGCAGTCAGGAGCCCGCCTGAAGACCAAAGGAATACATTTTAAGTTTTAGAAATCAGGAGTCCGCCTGGAAAACAGAGGCATACATTTCAAGTTTTAGCAGTCAGGAACCCGCCTGGAGAACAGAGGAATACATTTTAAGTTTTAGCAGTCAGGAGCCCACCTGGAGAACAGAGGTATACATTTCAAGTTTTAGCAGTTAGGTGCCCGCTTGAAGAACAGAGGAGTACATTTCAAGTTTTTGCTATCAGGAGCCCGCCTGGAGAATAGAGGTATACATTTCAAGTTTTAACAATCAGGAACCCGCATGGAGAACAGAGGAATACATTTTAATTTTTAGCAATCAAGGGCCCGCCTGGCGGGAGAACAGAGGTATACATTTTAAGTTTTAGCAGTCAAGAGCCCGCCTGGAGAACGCAGGAATACATTTCAAGTTTTAGCAGTCAGGAGCCCGCCTGGAGAACAGAGGTATACATTTCAAGTTTTAGCAATCAGGAACCCGCCTGAAGAATAGAGGAACACATTCAAGTTTTAGCAATTAGGAGCTCGGCTGGAGAACAGAGGAATACATTCGATTTTTAGCAGTCAGGAGCTCACCTGAAGAACAGAGAAGCCCGCCTGTAGAACAAAGGAATAATTTTAAAGTTTTAGCAGTCAGGAGCCCGCCTGGAGAACAGAGGAATACATTTCAAGTTTTAGCAATCAGGAGCCTCCCTGAAGAGCAGAGGAATACATTTGAAGTTTTAGCATTCAGGAGTTCGCCTGGAGAACAAGGGAGTAGAATTTAAGTTTTATCTTTCAAGTTTTTACTGATATTTGGCAACATGATTTAGTTTACAACCAATGCATACCCGGCCACCACATTGGGGAAGAAAATATTTTTTGTTTTGTCTATTTTGTTGAAGTCAGGAGCCCGCCTGAAGAACAGAGGAATACCTTTCAATACATCAAGTAAGAGCCCACCTGGAGAGAAGGTAATACATTCAAGTTTAGTGGTCAAGAATCACCCGGAGAATGGAAAATATCTCCAAATGTAATCCGTAGTCAGGAAGCCACCTGGAGAAAGGGAAAAACATCTCAGATCACAATTCAAGGCAGAAACAAAAGGGCCTCACCGGGAGAATACAAGTCAACAAGGCAACAAGAACCACAAGATCAAGTTTGAAGATGTAGATAGGATTTTTGTAAAGCATAGATCATAGTCTAGTCTAGCTTCTTTATTTTGACATGGTGTAATAAGAGGGTTCAGTAAGCAGTAGCAACAGCAACAGTGAAATCCCAGCTCCCAGTAGTCCCAGCTACCAAAACTTCCTGAACTACACTGACCTGATTCCTTTTTACCCAAGGATATGTAGGAAACCTCGAAAGCAGGGTGCGGTCAAATCTTTCAAAAATACTTCCCACGGAGTATTCAAATGAGCAAAAATCGCTCGTATACACACACTTACTTTTGCACGAAAACTCTTCCTATTTTCGGACAAAGAGGGGTAGCTGTGAGCACGTGATTTTGGCCCTATATGAATTACTCCCATAATTTCAAACCAAAATAACTTCTTTTCATTATTTACAATTTTGTGTCGTTTTCTTAAGTGTTTGCATTTGTCTGTGCATTAATTAAATGACAATACAAAAAAAATGTGTGCATTTGCATTTAGGATTTAATTTAACATTTTAGGGTTAATTAATCAAGTTGTTTTATAAAAAGGGAAAATCACAAAAAAATTTATAATTTGCACTTTTAATTCTAAATCTTATTTTAAGTAGCTTTCCTTTTAATTTATTTATAATTAATTGTGTTAACTATCATTTAGGTTTAATAAGCAATTTTATTGAGTTAATTAGTTTCTAAGAATTAATTTAGGAATTATATTAATTTTGAAAACAAAAAAAAAAAAGAAAAAAAAAGAAAATATAAAAAGGAAATTTTGGATAATTTGTCTTAAAAGGGAAATGAAATAAAAAGACTACAATTGGGCCAGTCTTATTTTAATCAAGCCCAAAATCTTCTCCCCTTTGTTTTTGAATACCCGTCCAACCCATACCCATGCCAAGAATCCGGTCCAGCCTCCCTAATAGTCGAAACGACATCGTCTCATTACAATCAATCCCAACCGTCGAGGTTTGATAATTGAACAGATGGGAAGCTGGGATCGAATAATATTTAAATGTCCAAATGGGCCCGGCCCCCTCAGAGCACCCTACCCCCTCCATCTCTCTCTCTCACCTCAAATCCCAGACCTAACCCCGCCGTCCACCACCGCGAACCACCGGCCAGAAATCGCCTTCGCCTGTGGCGATCATCCAAAGGCCCCCAAATTAATACGACAGAATCGCTTCAACCTCCTCAACCTACCATCAATTTACCTCAAAAGCTCCTCGAACCTCTCGAATAAAGGGTTCGAGAGGTTGTAGAACGAGGTAAATATGGTGGAAGCTGGAGAAGGATCAAGCAAAACAGATGTGCAATATGTGGGGCCTTATGCAAAGATCATCAATTGGGAAGCTACTCCTCTTCCTACTCGGAGGGAGTCTTGGTAGTCGGCTTTGATTTTTCTTTCAGTTTAATCTATATTATTTCTAGGGTTGTAATTCAGATGCTATGTTCCGTTCATTTGAATGAGTTAAACCTTGTTATCTTTAAATTTCAATTAAATGCAATTTCCCTTCTTTCCGTTCCTGATATTTTTATTTTTATTTTTCTTTCTTTCTTGTACATTTCTTTTTATGCTGGTTTCAATGACATGACATGCATGAGGAATCTCCAGCCCAGTCTTAAATGCCAATCTAATTCTAAAATAATAATACAAAAAATTGAGTGTGATGATGAAGTTTAATATGATGATGATGAGGCTTTTGAGGAGATCAGTAAAGAATTAAGCCATTTTGAGGAAAAATCCAAACCCAGCCTGAATGTTACATAAGCAATCAACTTAGGGGATCAAGATAATGTCCGAGAAACTAAAATAAGTGTCCATCTTGAGCCACAACTCATAGAAGAGATATTAAGTAACTGTTTGAGTACAAAGATGTTTTTGCATGGTCCTATGATGACATGCCGGGCCTCAGCACTGATTTGGTTATTCACAAATTGCCCACTGACTCGACCTTCCCTCCCGTCAAGCAGAAGCTGAGGAAATTTAAAACTGATATGAGTGTGAAGATCAAATAAGAAGTCACCAAGAAGTTTGAGGCAAAGGTCATTCGAGTCACACTGTTTACGAGTTGGCTAGCCAACGTTGTGCCTGTGCCGAAAAAGGATGGAAAGACTAGGGTGTGCATTGATTGCCATAATCTCAACAAGGCAAGTCCAAAGGACAACTTACCAATTCCAAACATCCATATCCTGATTGATAATTGTGGCAAACATGAGATTAGTTCTTTTGTGGATTGTTATGCGGGCTATCACCAGATCTTAATGGATGAGGAAGATGCAAAAAAGACAGCATTCATCATACCATAGGGAACGTACTGCTACAGGGTCTTGCCATTTGGGTTGGAAAATGCTAAGGAAACCTACATGAGAGTGATGACAACCATATTCCACGACATAATACACAGAAAAATTGAGGTGTATGTGGATGATGTAATTATAAAGAGTAGGAAGCATTCTGACCACGTCCGGGGTCTAATAAAATTCTTCCAAAGGCTTTGCAGATACAATCTCAAGCTTAATCCTGCAAAATGTGCTTTCGGAGTTCCATCTAAAAAATTGTTGGGCTTTATAGTCAACCGTCGAGGTATTGAATTGGACTCATCAAAAATTAAAGCCATCCAAGAATTGCCACCTCCGAAGAACAAGACTGAGGTGATAAGTCTATTAGGGAGGTTGAACTACATAAGAAGGTTTATCGCCCAGCTTACGACAACTTGTGAGCCTATCTTCAGGCTGTTAAAGAAGGATGTCGTGGCCAAGTGGAAAGACGAATGTCAAGAAGCATTTGATAAGATAAAAGGGTATCTGTCAAACCCACCAGTGTTGGTCCCTCCAGAACCAGGGAGGCCTTTGATTCTATATTTGATGGTCTTGGACATCTCGTTTTGATGTGTGTTAGTTCTGCACGACATCACCGGTAGGAAAGAGCAGGCCATATACTACTTCACCATGAAGTTCACAGCTTACAAGGTTAAGTATAGTCTATGATTGAATTGCAGAAGTGCTACTTAGTAGTAGAAACTCGAAGAGACTAGTCAGCTTGAGAGGACGTGTTGTGATCTAACTTGGGTAGTGCAGAAGTTGAAACATTACCTGTCATAGTATATGTCACGCCCCAACCTCGGGAGGCATGACCGGTGCTCAATCAATTGAACCCGACTGAGCAAGCCTTACCGAACACTTTCTACCCCAAATCAATATAAATATGGAACCCATGCCTTTCATTAATTTAGACGAGAATACATGGTGCATACTACATCATTGGTTCATTTCATATCACAAAGATTTACCGTACATAAGCTAGCTTCAAGGATTCTATAAGAGTTACAGTTTATGGAGATCATAAGTTTAGGATTACAACATATATGGTGGACTCCCCGAACACCCGTACATAACCCATACTAGCGTCTTTGGAGACTCTAAGGATACAACGGATAAGTGTAACTATGCCGACAACAAGGCCCCGGCTATACCTCAAAAGTGGAAAGCTGTAATATCAAAAGATACACCATATAGCCCCATGGAAGAAAAGGGGCTCACCGAGACTTTGAGTAGAAAAATGCTCCACTAGACACGATCGGCACTATCCGCTATGGAGCCACCTCCAATCATAACACGAATGTAGCGCCCTTGATAAAAGGGACGTCAGTATATTTGAATTTCATTGGTATGCATAACTAAGCACCATTTTACTAGAAAGAACTATCAAACAGATACAAGCAAATAATATGGGCAAATCAAAGAAGCAATTCATATAATCTTTCATACAATTTCCATAACATAGATTAGGGCATTTCTGTCACATGTTCACCACTATTCTCATTAACACCGCCATCTCGAGCAGAGTCCCCGACCGGCTAGGTCACCTCATTGGAGGCATTACTTTCAATCATTATTTCATTTCCCTTATCCGGAATTCAATATCAGCACATTACCATCATGTGTGTAACATGGTGTCCGATCATGACCCGATCGGCTAGGTCTCCTCATTGGAGGCATTACTCTATTCTCATTAGTCAACACCTTCAAATCTTTATTCCACACATATCATAACAATTCCCGGGGCACTCATGGCCACCATCATCACATCGTTCTTCCTTTCCAACATTCGTTTTACAAGTTGTGATCAGAGACACATATATCAAAGATAATTCAAGTTGTAGTCACAGGTAGTGAGCACATAGCTAGCATGAATAATTCTTTGTTTCAATGTTGGCTTATAGCCCAAGTGTTTCAACACATAACTTTTCTTTTCATCATCATCTAATTATCAAGATTGGTACATTATTCATATTGAGGCACATCCATCACGAATATGTATAGATATATGCAAATCAATTAATGCATAGTAACAATCATTACACTAGCCAACTCAACTCTTACCATACTTTCGTAAATGACAATAGAGCTTAATTTCTAGTAAAAAGGGGGTTTTAGCCATACATACCTCAATATCGCTCTCCTTAATCTTTACAAAATTCAAGAAATCTTTAGCACTTCGATCTATTTTGTAAGAATTACAAATTGAACCGAGAGTTAGGGACAAAACAGAAGTTCTAGCTTGATTCGAGCATATCATCAAACACTAAAGGTGCATTGTGATCTTAGACCCTTTTTGTGAGGAATTTCTATCCTTTTATACCCCCAATTGCCTTCTTTTTAGTTTTCTAACTTCCAATATCCTTATGGTTTGACATGCATGTAGAGAATATCATTCTTATACCCATGAATAACCTCACTAGTAACCCCCTTAAATCTGAGAATAAAACAAACGAGAGTTGGGGTGATAAAGTATTACCTCTTGAGATGAAGGTCTAAGGGGTTTCACTTAATTTTCTTCAAGGATTTAGCCAAATATTATGGAGTAATTTGATGGGGAGACTTTCCCTCTCTAAGAACCCTCTTTCTCTCTCTAGAAATGCTCAGAAGAATGCTTAAAATTAGCTAGAACACCGGATATATTGATATGGATATCTGGTTAAAAATTAGAAAATTGTAGCCCCGATTCAAATATGCGATCGCTTTTGCGATCGCAGAGTAAACATGCGGTCCGCATAATGGACCGCAAAATGCTCCCCAAAAACTAAACATTCTGACTTAGTCTGTGGTAAGAATGCAGTCCGCATTCATGTTCTGCGGTCGCAAAGTGCACCGCAGAACTGACCATCGCAAAATTCAAAGGAAAATATTCGACGACTATACAGTCCGCATTTCGATTATCCGACCGCATTTCAACCGCATAATTGACTTCAATTTTAACCAACATTCTACCTCACTCTTTGGCAGATATTCGGTCCGCATTTAAATTATGAAACCACATTCTGGACTGCATTTCTTGCATTTTTCTGGAAATTTATTCTTGACTTTTTAATGCATTATTCAATCCAAAAAGGTCCGCACCGCGACGAGACGTATATTTATGAATTGTTAACACATGATCCTAACTTGGCACCCCGGGATTCGGCTTTTCGAGTTGGGATTTCACGGGGCCTTACATCCTCCCCCACTTAAGATCATTCGTCCTCGAGTGAGGATCAAGGTTCATTTATTAACAGTCTTAGTTCAATCTTCTCCTCTTCAAAACTCGAAATAGGTTGGCAGTCCCCAAATTTAGCTAACTCCCTAGATTTCCAAAAATTTTGCAAGAGTTTCCTTTGTATCTAGCCCTTACCCCCCTGTCAGAGACTCCCATAAACATACCATAACTGCATAAACATATTCATAACCATAGTATAACTGGCACAATATCAATCATGGCCATATAGGCAACCATATTACCAAAACGAGGACGATTTTACATAAATCCAGCCAACAAATGCGATTTCGAAGGAGCTAAATGCATAAGAGTTATTACATGATCATTCAAACAAGAGGGGATACTTCTTTTTCATTTCATCCTCAGCTTCCCAAGTAGCTTCCTCAACGTGCTGGTTCTGCCATAATACTTTCACGGATTCAATTTACTTATTCCTAAGTTTTCGAACATGCCTATCAAAAATGGCAAGTGGAACCTCCTCATACGATAGCTCTTTGTTTACCTCAATAATCTCAACTGGCATAATGGAGGACGGATCCCCTACTACCTTCCTTAACATAGACACATGGAAAACAGGGTGTACTAATGACATCTCGGGCGGCAGCTCAAGCTTGTATGCCACCTGACCAATTTTTTGAATGATTCTGTATGGTCCAACATACCTTGGACTCAATTTTCCCTTCTTTCCAAACCTCATGATACCCTTCATAGGGGAAACTTTCAAGAATACCCAATCATGTTCTTTAAACTCCAAATCTCTGCGATGCACATCCGAGTAGGATTTTTGGTGACTTTAAGCAGTTTACAACCTATCTTTAATAAGCTTGACTTTCACCATGGCCTGGTGCACGAGGTCCGTCCCTATCAATTCCACTTCTCCAACCTCGAACCACCCGATGGGAGAACTACATCTCTTACCATACAATGCTTCGAAAGGTGCCATTTGAATACTAGCGTGAAAGTTGTTGTAAGCGAATTCTATGAGTGGCAAATGTTCATCCCAACTCCCCTTGAAATCAATAGAACAAGCACGCAACGTGTCCTCAAGCGTCTGAATAGTCCGCTTTGCTTGCCCATCGGTTTGTGGATGAAAATTTATGCTAAGGTTCACTTGCGTACCCAAGCCCTGCTGAAACTTCTTCCAAAAGTTAGCTATGAATTGAGACCCTTGATCTGAAATGATTGAGACTGGAGTGCCATGCAACCTGACTATTTCTTTTATATACAACTGAGCATATTGTTCTGCTGTGTCGGTAGATTTAACTAGCAAGAAGTGCGCTGATTTCGTGAGTTGATCCACGATCACCGAAATTGAGTCAAACTTGCACGGATTGTGTGGCAACCCTACCATAAAATCCATGTTAATCATCTCCCACTTACACATTGGAATGTCTATGCATTGAGTCAATCTACCGGGACCGGGCCTTTGATGTTCGGCCTTCACCTGTTGACAATTCGGGCATTTTGACATAAATTCCGCCACATCCCTCTTCATGTTGTTCCACCAATAAATTTCCTTGAGATCATGATACATTTTTATAGAACCTGGGTGCACGAAATACCTAGATGTGTGAGCTTCTGCCATGATCCTTTCTCGAAGACTGTTGATTTCAGGAACACACAGGCGATCTTGGTACCGTAGGGTACCATCATTCACGCCTAAGGAGAAAGTTGTGGTCTTATGTTTGTGAATCCCTTCTTTTAGTTTTGCTAACGATGGATCATTGAATTTCTTTTCTTTTACCTCTACCACAAGCGATGATTCAGCCCTATTCCGTATAATTACCCCTTCTTCATCAGAGTCGACCAGATGAACTCCCAAATTAGCTAGTCGTGAACCTCCCTAGCCAACGGTCTCCGATAGTCCCCCAAATAAGTCAAAATACCCATAGATTTTCGACTAAGCGCATCTGCCACTACATTTGCCTTTCCCGGGTGGTAGAGAATATCAATATCGTAGTCTTTGAGTAACTCTTGCCACTTTCTTTGTCTCAGGTTCAACTCCTTCTGCTTCAAGATATACTGAAGGCTCTATTGATCGGTAAATACGTCCACATGGACCCCATACAAATAATGTCGCCAAATCTTTAGTGCAAACACCACAGCTGCTAGCTCTAAGTCATGGGTCGGATAGTTCTTCTTATGATTCTTGAGTTACCTAGAGGCGTAGGTTATAACCTTGCCCCGCTGCATTAACACACACCCCAGCCCAACTCTCAAAGCATCGCAATACACCACAAATCCCTCGATACCCTCTGGTAAGGCTAATACCGGTGTTGTTGTCAACCTTGATTTCAATTCTTGGAAATTCATTTCACAAGCATCAGACCATTGGAATTTAACTACTTTCTGCGTCAATTTAGTCAAAGGAGAGACAGAGTAGAAAACCCCTCCACAAACCTCCGGTAGTACCCAGCTAATCCCAAGAAACTATGGATCTCGGTTGGAGTGGTAGTTCTAGGACAATTCTTCACTACCGCAACCTTCTGAGGGTCAACTATAACTCCATCCCTGGAAACAACATGACCCAAGAACGCGACAAATTCAAGCCATAATTCAAATTTTTAAAATTTCGCATATAATTGATGTTGCTGAAGAGTCTGCAATACTTCCCTGAGATGGCCAACACGGTCCTCCCATCTTTGGGAATACACTAGAATGTCGTCAATGAACACTATCACAAAGGACTCTAGGAAGGGCTTGAAGACTCGATTCATAAGGCCCATGAAAGCTGCTGGGGCATTTGTTAGCCCAAAAGACATTACCATAAATTCAAAGTGCCCGTACCGGGTTCTGAAAGCTATTTTTGGAATATCCCGCTCCCGTATCTTCAACTGGTGATACCCAAACCGCAAGTCAATATTTGAGAAATATGCAGCGCCTTGCAATTGATAGAACAAGTCATCTATTCTTGGCAAGGGATATTTGTTTTTGATTGTGACTTTGTTAAGTTGCCGGTAGTCAATACACATCCGCAGCGATCCATCCTTCTTCCTTACAAACAAGACCGGTGCGCCCCATGGGGACACACTTGGCCGTATGAAACCCTTCTCTAACAAATCCTTCAATTTCTCCTTTAGTTCTTTTAATTCTGCCGGTGCCATCCTGTAAGGTTGAATCGATATGGGTTGTGTGCCTGGCATCACGTTGATCCCAAAATCAATCTCCCTGTCTGCTGGAATCCCAGGGAGCTCATCTGGAAAGACATTCGAAAATTCATACACAACTGGTACAGAATCAAGTCTAGGTGCCTCAGCATTGGTGTCTGCAACTCGAACTAAATGATAGATACACCCCTTCTTGATCATTTTCGCGGCCTTAAGGTAGGAAATAAACCGACCTTGAGGTACTACATTATCTCCCCTCCATTCAATGATGGGATCATTAGGAAATTCAAGCCTAATAGTTCTAGTCCTACAATCAAGTTTGGCAAAGCATGAGTAAAGCCAATCTATTCCTATTATTACGTCGAAATGCACCATTCCCAACCCGATAAGATTGGCCATGGTATCCTTACCACACACCGTAACAACACAACCCCTATAAACTCGAGTAGCCAAAATTGACTCACCAACTGGGGTAGATACTGAGAATGGCTCATGAAGATGCTCCAGTTCTGTCCCAAATCTCACAGCAACAAACGGGGTAACATAGGATAAAATGGAACTGGGGTCAATAAGTGCATACACATCATAATATTGGACAGTCAGAATACCTGTAACAATATTTGGAGAAGCCTCTGCAGTCTGGCGACCACTCATAGCATAGAATCTGCCGGTACCTCCCGAACTCTGTGTACCAGCCTTAGCTGCATCACGCTCTGCGGGTGCTGGGGCACCTCGAGCTAGAGAGGGGGCTGAAGACGTGGCAGCTGCTGGACTGGAGGGCTGAGCTGTGCCCCTAACTTGGCACCACAGAATCTGGGTTTTCGATTAGGGATTTCACGGGGCCTTATATCCTCCCCCACTTAAGATCATTCGTCCCCAAATGAGGATCAAGGTTCATTTATTTACAGTCTTGGTGCAATCTTCTCTTCCTTACAACCCGAAACTGGTTGACAGCCTCCCAATTTAGCTAACTCCCTAGATTTTTGAAAATTTCGCCAGAGTTTCCTTTGTATCTGTGCCTTACCCACCTGTCATAGAGCCCCAGAAACATACCATCACAACATAACCATATTTGTAAGCATAGTATAACTGGCACAATATCAACAATGGCCATATAGGCAACCATATTACCAAAAGAGGACGGTTGTACATAAATCTAGTCAACAGATACGATTTCGAAGGAGCTGAACGCATAGAAGTTATTACATGATCATTCAAACAAGTGTGGATACTTCTTTTTCATTTCATCCTTGGCTTCCCAATTAGCATCCTGAACGTGCTGGTTCTGCCATAATACTTTTACGGATGCAATCTCCTTACTCCTTAGTTTTCGGATTTGCCTATCAAGAATGGCAACTGGGACCTCTTCGTATGATAGCGCTTCGTTTACTTCAATAGTCTCTACTGGCACAATGGAGGACGGATCCCCTACCACCTTCCTTAAAATAGACACATGGAAAACCGGGTGTACCAATGACATCTCGGGTGGCAGCTCGAGCTTGTATGCCACCTGACCAACTTTCTGAATGATTCTGTATGGCCCGACATACCTTGGGCTTAATTTTCCTTTCTTTCTGAATTGCATGATACCCTTCATAGGGGAAACTTTCAAGAATACCCAATCATCTTCTTTAAACTCCAAATCTCTACGACGCACATCCAAGTAGGATTTTTGGCGACTTTGAGCGGTTTTCAACCTTTCTTTAATAAGCTTGACTTTCTCCATGGCCTGGTGCACGAGGTCCGGCCCTATCAATTCTGCTTCTCCAACCTCGAACCACCCAATGGGAGACCTACATCTCCTACCGTACAACACTTGGAACGGTGCCATTTGAATACTAGCGTGAAAGCTGTTATTGTAAGCAAATTCTATAAGTGGCAAATGGTCATACCAACTCCCCTTGAAGTCAATAGTACAAGCACGCAACATGTCCTCAAGCGTCTGAATAGTCTGTTCTGCTTGCCTATCAGTTTGTGGGTGAAATGTTGTGCTAAGGTTCACTTGCGTACCTAGGCCCTGCAGAAATTTCTTCCAAAAGTTAGCTGTGAATTGAGCCCCTCGATCTAAAATAATTGAGACTGGAGTGCCATGCAACCTGACTATTTCTTTGATATATAACTGAGCATATTGTTCCGCTATGTCGGTAGATTTAACTGGCAAGAAGTGCGCTGATTTCATGAGTCGATCCACAATCACCCAAATTGAGCCAAACTTGCGTGAAGTGTGCAGCAACCCTACCTTAAAGTCCATGTTAACCATCTCCCACTTCCACATTGGTATGTCTATGCATTGTGTCAATCTACCGGGCCTTTGATTTTCGGCCTTCACCTGTTGACAATTCGGACATTTTGCCACATCCCTCTTCATGTTGTTCCACCAATAAATTTCCTTGAGATCATTATACATCTTCGTAGAACCTGGGTGCACGGAATACCTAGATGTGTGAGCTTCTGCCATGTTCCTTTCCCGAAGATTTTCGATATCAGGAACACACATGCGGTCTTGGTACCGTAGGGTACCATCATTCGTGCCCAAGGAGAATGTCGTGGTCTTATGATTGTGAATCCCTTCTCTTAGTTGCGCTAACAATGGATCATTGAATTGCTTTTCTTTTACCTCTACCACAAGCAATGATTCAGCCCTATTCTGAATAATCACCTTTCCTTCATCAGAGTCCGCCCGACGAACTCCCAAATTAGCTAGTCGGTGAACTTCCCTAGCTAACGGCCTCTGATAGGCCCCCAAATTAGCCAAACTCCACATAGATTTTTGACTAATTGCATCTTATACAACATTTGCCTTTCCCAGGTGATAAAGAATATCCATATCGTAGTCTTTGAGTAACTCTAGCCACCTTCTTTGCCTCAGGTTCAACTCCTCTATTTGAAAATATATTGAATGCTCTTATGATCTGTAAATATGCCCACATAGAACCCATACAAATAATGCCGCCAAATCTTTAGTGCAAACACCATAGCTGCTAGCTCTAAGTCATGCGTTAGATAGTTCTTCTCATGATTCTTGAGCTGCCTAGAGGCGTAGGCTATCACCTTTCCCCGCTGCATCAACACACACCCCAGCCCGACTCTTGAAGCATCACAATACACCACAAATCCTTCGGTACCCTCTGGTAGGGCTAATACCGGTGTTGTTGTCAACCTTTATTTAAATTCTTGGAAACTTTTTTCACAAGCATCAGACCATTGGAATTTAACTGCTTTCTGCGTCAATTTTGTTAAAGGAGAGGCAAGAATAGAAAACCCCTCCACAAACCTCCTGTAATACCCAGCTAATCCTAAGAAACTGCGAATCTCGGTTGGAGTGGTAGGTCTAGGCCAATTCTTCACTGCCGCAACCTTCTGAGGGTCAACCATAACTCCTTCCCTAGAAACAACATGACCCAAGAACGCAACAGATTCAAGCCAGAATTCACATTTTGAAAATTTTGCATATAATTGA
Source organism: Nicotiana glauca (assembly GCA_026770625.1). Taxonomy (NCBI): domain Eukaryota; kingdom Viridiplantae; phylum Streptophyta; class Magnoliopsida; order Solanales; family Solanaceae; genus Nicotiana; species Nicotiana glauca. Next base: position 70,729 of record MU665197.1, read on the forward strand.
TGTTGCTGAAGAGTCTACAATACTGCCCTGAGATGGCCAGCATGGTCCTGCCGTCTTTGGGAATATACTAGAATGTCGTCAATGAACACTATCACAAAGGAGTCTAAGAAGGGCTTGAAGACTCGATTCATAAGGTCCATGAAAGCAGCTGGGGCATTTGTTAGCCCAAAAGACATTACCATAAATTCAAAGTGGTCTGAAGGTGGGTTTTTGGAATATCCCGCTCCCGTATCTTCAATTGGTGATACCTGGACCGCAAGTCAATTTTTGAGAAACATGCAGCGCCTCGCAATTGATCGAACAAGTCATCTATTCTTGGCAAGGGATATTTGTTTTTGATTTTGACTTTAAGTTGCCGGTAGTCAATACACATCCGCAGCGATCCATCTTTCTTTCTTACAAACAAGACCGGTGCGCCCCACGGCGACACACTTGGCCGTATGAAACCTTTCTCTAACAAATCCTTCAATTGCTCCTTTAGTTCTTTCAATTCTGCCGGTGCCATTCTGTAAGGTGGAATCGATATAGGCTGTGTGCCTGGCATCACGTCGATCCCAAAATTAATTTCCCTATCTGGTGGAATCCCAGGGAGATCATCTGGAAAGACATTCGGAAATTCATTCACAACTGGTACAGAATCAAGGCTAGGTACCTCGGCATTGGTGTCTGCAACCCGAACTAGATGATAGATACACCCCTTCCTGGTCATTTTCGCGGCCTTAAGGTAGGAAATAAACCGACCTCGAGGCACTACATTATTTCCCCTCCATTCAATAATGGGCACATTAGGAAATTTGAGCCTGATAGTTCTAGTCCTACAATCAATTTTGGCAAAGCATGAGTAAAGCCAATCCATTCCCATTATTACGTCAAAATCCACCATTCCCAACTCGATAAGATCGGCCATAGTATCCCTACCATGCACCGTAACAACAAAACCCCTATAAACTCGAGCAGCCAAAATTGACTCACCAACTGGGGTAGATACTGAGAATGGCTCATGAAGCTGCTCTGGTTCTATCCCGAATCCCATAGCAACAAACAGGGTAACATATGATAAAGTGGAACCAGGGTCAATAAGCGCATACACATCATAAGATTGGACTGTCAGAATACCTGTAACAACATCTGGAGAAGCCTGTGCAGACTGACGGCCACTCATAGCATAGAATCGGCTGGGACCTCTTGAACCCTGTGTACCACCCCTAGCTGCACCACGCTCCGCATGTGCAGGGGAACCTCGAGCTAGAGAGGGGGCTGAAGATGTGGCAGCTACTGGACTGGAGGGCTGAGCTGTGCCCCTACCCATTCCCTGGCGAGATGCACGACAGTGTCTCTAAATATGGCCCATCATCCTACATCCATAACATATAGGAAACTCAGTGTAGCAGACCCCCGAGTGCATTTTCCCGCACTTGGGACACGGGGATCTCTGTTGCTGCTGAAACCTCTCCCCTAACCGACCTTGCTGGCAGAATCCCCTGTTGCCCTGACCGGGCTTGAAACAACTCCACTGCTGCTGGCTGGGCCCTAATGGCGGTGCACTGGCTGAAGACTGTGCAACAGAATCGGAAGGTCCTAATGATCCTCCCCTAAAAGCTGATGTTCCCCCACCTAGGGACTCTCCTATGTTGCCCGTAGACCGGGTCTTGCTGTTACTCTCTCTCTTGCCATTTTGTTCTTCAACTTACGGTCCTTTGTGTCCTGAGCAAAGGCTACCATCCTCCCGTAGTTCATGTCAGAATTTAATGCTGCTCTAGAAGCCTCATTAATAGTCAAATGATTAAGACCCTGAACAAACCGACGCACTTTAGCCTCCATGGTGGGAAACATGTGAATAGCATACTTGGACAAGCGAGCAAACTCCATGTGGTACTCCCATACACTTCTGTCACCTTGCCTCAGATTTTCAAATTCTGCTGCCCGGGTTGCCCTTGTCTTAGCGGGCAAGAAATGGTCAATGAAAGCATCGGCAAACTCACTCCACCTCGCCGGAGGGCGCCTCTCCTCTCAGGAGTCCTCACATAACTCAAACCATGAATAGGCCATCCCTTTTAGATGGTAGGCAGCCAACTCTACTCCCTCTGTCTCAGTCACACGTATCACCCTGAGGGAATTGTGCATCTCATCAATAAAGTGCAGAGGGTCTTCTTCTGAGTTGGCAACTGTGAATACCAGAGGGTCTAACTGAAGGAATTGGTTTACCCTGGAACTAGTAGAATCCTCTGGCTGGCTGGATGAACTGGGTGCAATATTTGACCTTTGGTCCTGAGAGGCCACCAACTAAGCCAACATTTGAATAGCTCCCATAAGATCCCCATCAGAAATGCTAGAACCGGAAGCTGGGACTGGAGGCGGGACAGGAGCATCAACGGGAAGTATAGTGGAACCCTCCGTAGTTGTAGGTACTAAGGTAGTTTGTTCTGGAATAGGAGGATCCGACATGGTAATAGCAGGGCAGCTACCCCCACCCGCAACATCAATCACTGACTCACCAACTACTCCTGGGATGACATTGGCTTCTTGGCCAGTTCTTGCCTTCTTCTTAGGTGCCATTTACTGAAATGTAGAGCAATACACCGATTAGGAAGTAAACAGTTTCACCGCACGATTCAGAATATCAAAGAAGGGTGAAATTCCTAAATGTCCGAATAGCCTCCAACTTATAGATGTGGTCGACTTCACACCGATAAGAAGGACTCTACTAGACACGGGTCCAAGACATCCTAGGACACTTCCAAAACCTTAGGCTCTGACACCAAGTTTGTCATGCCCTAACCTTGGTAGGCGTGACCGGCGCTCAATCAAGTAAACCCGACGGAGCAAGCCTTACTGAACACTTTCTACCCCAACTCAATATGAATGCGGAACTCATGCCTTTCATTAATTTGGACGATAATACACGATGTATACCACATTACTGGTTCATTTCATTTCATAAAAATTTACCGTTCATAAGCTAGCTTCATGGATTCTATTAGAGTTACGGCTTAAGGAGATCACAAGTTTAAGATTACAACATATACATATAGTGGAATCCCCGAAACCCGTACATAACCCACACTAGTGTCATTGGAGCCTCTAAGGATACAACAGATAAGCATGACTATGTCGGCAACAAGGCCCCGTCTATACCTCAAAAGTGAAAAGTTGTAATAGCAAAAGATACACCATATAGCCCCATGGAAGAATAAGGGGCTCACCGAGACTTCAAGTAGAAGAACGCTCCGCTACACACGGTCGGTACTATCCTCTATGGAGCCACCTACAATCATAACACGAATGTAGCGTCGCGGGCAAAAAGGACGTCACTACATTTGAATTGTACTGGTATGTATAACTGAGCACCATTTTACTAGAAAGAACTATCAAATAGATACAAGCAATTAATACGGGCAAATTAAAGAAGCAATTCATATAATTCTTCATACAATTTCCACAACATAGATTAGGGCAATTCTGTCACGTGCTCACCACTATTCTCATTACCACTGCCATCTCGAGCGGAGTCCGGTCATGACCCAACCGGCTAGTTCACCTCATTGGAGGTATTACTCACACAGTCAATATTTCATTTCCCTGATCCAGAATCCAATATCGGCACATTACCACGATGTGTGCGGCATGGTGTCTGATCACGACCCGACCGGCTAGGTCACCTCATTGGAGGCATTACTCAATTCTCATCAGTCAACACCTTAAAATATCTATCCCATACATATCAAGGATAATTCAAGTTACAAATCATAGGTAAATGAGAACATAGTTAGCATGAATAGTCTTTTTATTTCAATGTCGGCTTATAGCCCAAGTAATTCAACACATAATTATACTTTTCATTATTCTCTAATTATCAAGATTTGTGCATTATTCACATTGAGGCACATCCTTCACGAATATGTATAGTTATATGCAATTCAATTAATGCGTAATGACAATCAATACACTAGCCAATTTAACTCTTACCATACTTCCGTAATGACAGCGGAGCTCAATTTCTAATAAAAAGGGGTTTCAACCATACATACCTCAATACAGCTTTTCCTTACTCTTTTTACGAATTTTCGGAACTCTTAGCTCTTCGATCTATTGAGCAAGAATTTCAAATTAAATTGAGAATTAGAGACGAAACTGAAGTTCTAGCTTGGTTCGAGCATATCGTCAAACACTAAAGGTGCATTATGACCTTAGGCCCCTTTTTGTGAGAAATTTCTATCATTTTGTACCCCCAATTGCCTCCTTTTTAATTTTACTACTTTCCAATACTCTATGGTGGTATGCATGCAAGAGATTCATTCTCATACCCATGAATTACTTCCCTAATGACCCCATATAGCTAAGTATACAAATATGAGCTGAGTTGATGGAGCCTTACCTCTTGGGATGAAGATTCAGGAGCCTTTACTTGATTAGTTTCAAGGATATAGCAAGATTCTATGGAGAATCCGGGTTTTCGAACTTTGCACCACGGAATCCGGGTTTTCAAGTAGGGATTTCACGGGGCCTTACACTGTTCCCTGGCGAGACGCACGATAGTGTCTTTAAATATGGCCCCTCATCCCACATCCGTAACATATAGGTAACTCCATGTAGCAGAACCCCGAGTGCATCTTCCGGCACTTAGGACACGAGGATCTCTGCTGCTGCTGAAACCTCTCCCCTGACCAACCTCGCTGGTGGAATCCCCTGTTGTCCTGACCGAGCCTGAAATGACTCCACTATAGCTGGTTGGGCCCTGATGGCGGTGCACTAGCTGAAAACTGTGCAACAAACTGGGAAAGTCCTGATGATCCTCCCCTAAAAGCTGATCTTCCCCCACCTAGCGACTCTCTCATGTTGCCCGTAGACCGGGCCTTGCTGTTACTCTATCTCGCCATTCTGTTTGTCATCTTACGGTCCTCTGTGGCATGAGCAAATGATACCATCCTCCTGTAGTTCATATTAGAATTCAGTGCTGCCTTAGAAGCGTCATTAATAGTGAAATGATTAAGACACTGAACAAACCGACGCATTCTAGCCTCCATGGTGGGGAACATATGGATAACATACTTGGACAAATGGGCAAACTCCATGTGGTACTCCCATATACTTCTGTTACCTTGCTCAGATTTTCAAACTCTACTGCCCGGGCTGCCCTTGTCTCAGCGGGCAAGAAATGATCAATGAAAGCATCAGAAAACTCATTCTACCTCGCCGGAGGGCGCGCCTCCTCTTGGGCGTCCTCCCATAACTCTAACCTTTAATAGGCCACCCCTTTCAGACGGTAGGCAGCCAACTCTACTCCCTCTATCCAGTCCCACGCATCACCCTAAGGGTCTTGTGCATCTCATCAATAAAGTCCTGAGGGCCTTCTTCTAGATTGGCACCTTTGAATACCGGAGGGTCTAAGTGAAGGAATCTGTTTACCCTGGAACTAATAGAATCCCCTGGCTGGCTGGATGAAATGGGTGCAATATTTGACCTTTGGGCTTGAGAGGCCACCAACTAAGTAAACATTTGAATATCACCCCTATGATCCCCATCAGAAATACTAGAATCTGAAGCTGGGACTGGAGGCGGGACAGGAGCATCAACGGGAGGTATAGTGTTCCCCTCCGTAGTTGTAGGGACTGAGGTAGTTTGTTCTGGAACAGAAGGATCCTGTAGGGTAATAGCAAGGCGGCTACCCTTAATCGCAACATCAACCAGTGAATCATTAACCACTCCTGGGGTGGTATTGGCTTCTTGGCCAATTCTCGCCTTCTTCTTAGGTGCCATTTACTGAAAGATTGAACAGTACACCGATTAGGAAGTAAACAGTTTCACCGCACGATCCAGAATATCAAATAAGGGTGCTATTCCTAAATGTCTGAATAGCCTCCAACTTATAGATGTGGTCGATAACACAACGATAAGAAGGACTCTACTAGACACAGCTCCAAGACATCTTATGACACATTAAAACCTTAGGCTCTGATACCAATTTTGTCATGCCCCAACCTCGGGAGGCGCGACAGGTGCTCAATCAAGTGAACCTGACTGAGCAAGCCTTACTGAACACTTTTTACCCCAAATCGATATGAATATGGAACCCATGGCTTTCATTAATTTAGACAAGAATACATGGTGCATACTACATCATTGGTTCATTTCATATCACAAAGATTTATCGTATATAAGCTAGCTTCAAAGATTCTATAAGAGCTATAGTTTGTAGAGATCACAAGTTTAGGATTACAACATATATAGTGGACTCTCCGAACACCCGTACACAACCCACACTAGTGTCTTTGGAGAATCTAAGGATACAACAGATAAGCGTAGCTATACCGGCAACAAGGCCCCAGCTATACCTCAAAAGTGGAAAGCTATAATAACAAAAGATACACCATATAGCCCCACGGAAGAAATGGGGTTCACCGAGACTTCGAGTAGAAAAACGCTATGCTACACACGATCGGCACTATCCTCTATGGAGCCACCTACAATCATAACACGAATATAGCGCCCCCGGCAAAAGGGACGTCAGTATATTTGAATTGTACTGGTATACATAACTAAGCACCATTTTACTAGAAAGAATTATCAAACAGATACAAGCAAATAATATGGGCAAATCAAAGAAGCAATTCATATAATCTTTCACACAATTTCAACAACATAGATTAAGGCATTTCTGTCACATGTTCACCACTGTTGTCATTACCACCGCCATCTCGAGTGGAGTCCCTGACCGGCTAGATCACCTCATTGGAGGCATTACTTTCAATCAATATTTCATTTCCCTTATCTGGAATTCAATATCAGCACATTACCACTTTGTGTACGGCATGGTGTCCGATCACGACCCGATTGGCTAGGTCACATCATTGGAGGTATTACTCCATTCTCATTAGTCAACACCTTCATATCTTTATTCCACACATATCATAACAATTCCCGGGGCACTCATCGCCACCATCATCACATTGTTTTCCCTTTCCAACATTCGTTTTACAAGTTGTGATCAGAGACACATATATCAAAGATAATTCAAGTTGCAGTCATAGGTAGTGAGCACATAGCTAGCATGAATAATTCTTTGTTTCAATGTAGGCTTATAGCCCAAGTGTTTCAACACATAACTATTCTTTTCGTCATTATCTAATTATCAATATTGGTACATTATTCACATTGAGGCACATCCATTGTGAATATGTATAGATATATGCAAATGAATTAATGTATAGTAACAATCAATACACTACCCAATTCAACTCTTACCAGACTTTCGTAAATGACAACGGAGCTCAATTTCTAATAAAAAGGGGGTTTTAGCCATACATACCTCAATATCGCTCTCCTTAATCTTTATAAAATTCCGAAACTCTTTAGCACTTCGATGTATTTTGTAAGAATTACAAATTGAACCAAAAATTGGGGACGAAACTGAAGTTCTAGCTTTGTTCGAGCATATCATCAAACACTAAAGGTGCATTGTGATCTTAGCCCCTTTTTGTGAGAATTTCTATCCTTTTATACCCCCAATTGCATTCTTTTTAGTTTTCTACCTTCTAATATCCTATGGTTTAACATGCATGTAGAAAATATCATTCTTATACCCATGAATAACCTCACTAGTGACCCCCTTATATCTGAGAATAAAACAAACGAGAGTTGGGGGTGATAAAGTATTACCTCTTGAGATGAAGGTCTAGGGGTCTTCACATGAATTTCTTCAAGGATTGAGACCAATCTTATGGAGTAATTTTATGGGGAGACTTTCCCTCTCTAAGAACCCTCTCTCTCTCTCTCTAGGAATGCTCAGAAGAATGCTTAAAATAATCTATAACACTGGATATATCGATATGGAAGTCGGGTTGAAAATTAGAAAATTGGAGCCCCGAGTCAAATATGCGATCGCTTTTGTGATCACAGAGTAAACGTGCGGTCCGTATAATGTACCGCAAAATGCTCCCCAAAAACTACACATTCTAACTCAGTCTACGGTAAGAATCCAGTCCGCATTCATGTTCTGCAGTCGCAAAGTGCACCGCAGAACTGACCCTCGCAAAATTCAAAGAAAAATATGCGACGACTATGCAGTCCACATTTCGATTATGCGACCGCACTTCGACCGCATAACTGACTTCAATTTTAACCAACATTATGCCTCACTCTGCGAAAGATATGCGGTCCGCATTTCAATTTTGCGACCGCATTCTGGACCGCATTTCTTGCATTTTTATGGAAACTTATTCTAGAATTTTTAATGAATTATTCAATCCAAAAAGGTCTGTGCCTATTTATGAATTGTTAACACATGATCCTAACTTGTCACCACAGGATCCGGGTTTTCATGTAGGGATTTCACGGGACCTTACAGTATACCACTTACCTCATCTCTCGGTTGGATCCCTTGAAGTACATCCTTCAGACGCCTGTGCCCATAGGAAGGCTCGCAAATTGGCAAATCTTGCTCGCAGAGTTAGACATTATCCATGTGACCTGGACTGCAATGAAAGAGCAAGCGTTGGCTGATAATTTGGCTGAGAATCCAGTAGATTAAGAATATGAACCTTCGAAGACATACTTCCCTGATGAAGATGTAACGCACGTTGATGAGTTGGAACAAGCTGAGAAGCCAGGATGGAAACTTTTCTTTGATGGGGCTGCCAATATAAAAGGCACTGGGATAGGAGCGGTACTTATTTCTGAAACAAGGCACCATTACCCTGTTACGGCTCAGCTTTTCTTCTATCGTACTAATAACATAGCCGAGTATGAGGCATGCATCTTGGGTTTGAGGTTACCTGTGGATATGGGTGTTCAGGAAGTCTTGGTCATGGATGACTCGGACTTCCTAGTACACTAGATTCAAGGAGAATGGGAAACACGAGATTTGAAGCTTATACCGTACCGACAATGGTTGTATGATCTTTGTCAACGGTTTCAATCAATAGAATTCAGGCATATCCCAAGGATTCATAATGAATTTGCCAATGCTTTGGCTAAGTTGTCATCAATGTTGCATCATCTAGATAAAGCCTATATGGACCCTTTGCAGATTCAGGTCCACGATCAGCATGCCTAATGTAATATGGTGGAAGAAGAACTTGATGATAAGCCGTGGTTAAATGATATCAAAGAATACCTTAGAATTAGAGTATATTCGGACAGGCTAGAGGGGATCAAAAAAGAGCAATTCGAAGTTTAGAAAGTGGATTTTTCTTCAGTGGATGGGTATTGTACAAAAGAACTCCAGAACTTGGGTTGTTGAGGTGCATAGATGCTAAACAGTCCACAATTATCATGACCGAGGTACATTCAGGAGTTTGTAGACCGCATATGAGTGGGTATGTATTGGCAAAGAAGATTTTCCAAATAGGTTATTATTGGCTTACTATGGTGCGGGATTGAATCAATTTTGTGAGTAGATATCATCAGTGTCAAGCGTGTGGACATATGATTCACTCTCCACGATCGGAATTGCACACAATTTCCTCACCATGGCCTTTTGTTGCATGGGGGATGGATGTCATTGGGCCAATTGAACCAGCAGCATCAAATGGGCACAGGTTTATTCTGTTAGCCATTGATTATTTCAGCAAATGGGTCGAAGCTAAAACATTCAAGTCTGTAACCAAGAAAGTAGTGGTCGATTTTGTGCATTCAAATATCATTTGTCGATTTGGGATACCGAAGGTGATCATTACAGACAATGGGGCTAATCTCAATAGTCATCTGATGAAAGAGGTATGTTAGTAGTTCAAGATTACACATCGAAATTCTACCCCTTACCACCCTAAGGCAAACGGAGTGGCTGAAGCGGCCAACAATAATATAAAGAAGATACTCCGAAAAATGGTAGAGAGTTGTAGACAGTGGCATGAAAAGTTGCCTTTTGTATTGCTGGGTTATCGCACTACTGTCCGTACTTCAGTTGGGGAACCCCTTATTTGTGGGTGTATGGCACTGAGGCAGTGATACCTGTAGAGGTGGAAATTCCATCCCATCGAATTGTCGTAGAAGCCGAAATTGATGATGATAAATGGGTCAAAACCCGCTTGGAGCAATTGAGCTTGTTCGATGAGAAAAGATTGGCAGCAGTATGTCATGGCCAATTGTATCAACAGAGAATAGTGAGAGCATATAATAAAAAGGTGCACCCACAAAAGTTTGAGGTGGGTCAGCAAGTGTTGAGGCGTATCCTTCCACATCAGGCGGAGGCCAAAGGCGAGTTCGCCCCAAATTGTCAGGGGCCGTTCATTCTGATGAAAGTGTTGTCCAATAGTGCTTTGTATTTGACAGACATAGAAGGCAAGTGTGTTGAAATGGCCATCAATTCTGATGCGGTCAAGAGATATTATGTATGATTTCCTTTGAATTAATTGCATTTGTTTGTATCTGGCATATTTTGAAGATTGGAATGACGAAGGCATTTTGGTCTGCTATCTAAACACTTTATCCTTTGTTATCCCTTTGAGCCGCATTTATTTTCTTTCATACCCCTCTTTTGGAATCAGTGACAAAATTCGTAAACAAAAGCATAAAAAGTAAGTGAAGGAAAAAGAGAAAGACAACAATGAAGAAAAAAAAAAGAGAAAAAGAAAAGAAAAAGAGTAGAATAAAAAAGAAGAAAAAAAAGGAAAAGAAAAAGAGCAACAACAAAAGTAGTCTCACGAACTACATTCTACCTGATTCCTTTTAAGGATACGTAGGCAGCCTCACAGTTTAGTCCCATCATATTAAAATCCCAAAGTCCCAAAGCGTGAAACTGGGGCAGAAGTTGCGGTTATGCAAGAGATTTGATTCCGAAAATTGTAATTTTGAACATATTTGAATTGTTTTGAGCCTTTAATACCCTTTCTTTCTAACCTTGTCCAAAAGCCTGGATTACGGTCCAAAGAAAGACCATCTGATCAGTCTTTAAGAAATGCCAAGTGAAGCAAGAAGTGGTTATTCATGTCAGGGACAGCACTGTGGTCCAAGCAGAAAAATTATGAAAATGAGAGAGTCTTATTGGTAAAAACCCTCACGGGCACCGTAAGTCGACGCGAGCTGAGAGAAATGAAAATGGAGTCTTATTATTGAAAACTCTCACGGGCACCACAAGGCAAAAGTGAATTGAGAGAAATCAAAAATGAAGGAGTCTTATTGGTGGAAACCCTCGCGGGCACCTTAAGGCGAAAGTGAGTTTTCACACGAGCAAATGAGAGAGGTCTGTGGGTGAAAACCGTTTAAGACACCGCAGGATGAACAAGGTTAGGGTTTGGTTGAAAAAATGAAGTTATGAAATTCTGGGGCAACAAAGCATGGTAATCGAAAGTTGATTGGTTGGACGGATTGGGCCGATTAGTCTGAAATGCATGTCATGATAATTGATACCAGCTGTCCCACTCAGATAAGTCTTTTTTCCTTTTCTTTCCTTTTTATAAATCATCCGGTTATGGATTCTCTTTATCCTTAACTCTCAAGGTCATTGTATTTCATTCCTTACGAGGTTTGTTTTTTAAGATATTTCAATGTCAGTCTTGTTCAAAACAAAGAGAAAGGATGTCAAGGCTCACTAGCAGTTTCCAAATTGCAAAGAACTCTGGGGCCAGAACTTACCGAAGACGGCATAATGCAAAGTAAGATACAAGGGGCCACGGGAAGTTTTGTCGGTGGATTGGTTAGGTAATTTTATGGGAGATCTAAAGTTTCAGATAAAGGGGTCAGAGATGTGAAACAACAGTCTGGGTAAAGAACACTCGGGTCGTCAAAAGTCAAGGGGTTTGAAGGTCAATCAGAAAGTCAAGTGGTCCAGGGCTATTTCGGGAAGCAGGTCAAAGCAAAACATGGCAGCGGAGACATCTTCAGCAAGAATTCCATCAACTAACCTCCATTTAAACTGATAAGATTTTTCTTTGATTGAAATAGGAGCAGAAAATTTTCATTTGTTTCGGAGAAACTCTCCGCAGGGGAAGAGCAAGCTCCAAAACAGGTTTGATCGTAAACTCTCAAGACCTTCCTGAAAAAATAGGGCAAAGATAAATTTCAAAATAAATCATAGAATAATGTAAGTTGATTGCAAAGTTTGCATGCTCTAAGACAAGATTCAATTAGGAGTTTTCAGGACCCCTGCCTGAATAGTGGGACCAAGTTTTAAGATTTCCTTTAGATAGCAAGATGTAGCATAAATTCTGTTGTTGCATAGTATGATTCAGTCGTAAAAGTGTCTGTCTTTAGGATAAGCCTTGATTTGATTTCAGGACCTTCCTAGATAATAGGATTAGTTTAAGACCTTTTAGATAACAAATGTAGTGGAAGTAATACCTTTAGAAGATATAACTTAGGTTTGTAATTGTTGTTCACTTAGGAGTTGTCAGGACCTCCTTGGATAATAGGACTTAGCTTTTAAATTCCTAACGTTAGTTGGCAGAATGATTCAGTTTAACACTCACCAATGTGCCCAGCTACCAAACCGTGGCAGGAAATTTTCTTTGTTTTGTCTATTTTGTTGAAGTCAGGAGCCCGCCTAAAGAACAGAGGAATACATTTCAAGTTTTAGCAGTCAGGAGCCCGCCTAGAGAACAGAGGTATATATTTCAAGTTTAGCAGTCAGGAGCCTGCCGGAAGAACAGAGGAATACATTTCAAGTTTTAGCAGTCAGGAGCCCGCCTGGATAATAGAGGTATACATTTCAAGTTTTAACAGTCAGGAGCCCGCCTGGAGAACAGAGGTATACATTTCGAGTTTTAGCAATCAGGAGCCCGCCTGGAGAACAGATGAATACATTCAAGTTTTAGCAGTCAGGAGCCCGCCTGAAGAACAGAAGTATTATAATTCAGGTTTTAGCTTTCAAATTATTAATAATATCTAGTAGTATGATGCCCAGCCACCAAACGGAAGCAAGAGATTTTCATTGTTGTATCTGTTTTGTTGAAGTCAGGAGCCCGCCTGAAGAACAGAGGTATAAATTTCAAGTTTTAGTAGTCAGGAGCCCGCATGAAGAACAGAGGAATACATTTCAAGTTTTAGCAATCAGGATCCCGCCTGGAGAACAGAGGTACACATTTCATGTTTTAGCAGTCAGGAGCCCGCCTGGAGAACAGAGGAATACATTTCATGTTTTACCAGTCAGGAGCCCGCCTGGAGAATAGAGGAATATATTTCATGTTTTAGCAATCAGGAGCCCCTTGGAGAACAGAGGTATACATTTCAAGTTTTAGCAGTCAGGAGCCCGCCTCCAGAACGGAGGAATAAATTTCAAGTTTTAGCAGTGAGGAACCCGCCTGGAGAACAGAGGTATACATTTCATGTTTTAGCAGTCAGGAACCCGCCTGGGGAACAGAGGAATACGTTTCAAGATTTAGCAATCAGGAGCCCGCCTGGAGAACGGAGGAATACGTTTCAAGTTTTAGCAATCAGGAGCCCGCCTGGAGAACAGAGGAATACATTCAAGTTTTAGCAGTCAGGAGCCTGCCTGGAGAAAAGAGGAATACATTTCAAGTTTTAGCAGTCAGGAGCCCACTTGGAGAACAAAGGCATACATTTCAAGTTTTAACAGTCAGGAGCCCACCTGAAGAATAGAGGAACACATTCAAGTTTTAGCAAACAGGAGCCCGCCTGGAGAACAGAGAAATACGTTCAAGTTTTAGCAGTCAAGAGCCCGCCTGAAGAACAGAGGAGCCCGCCTGGAGAACAAAGGAATACATTTCAAGTTTTAGCAGTCAGGAGCCCACCCGAAGAACAGAGGAATACATTTTACGTTTTAGCAATCGAGAGCTCTTCTGATGAACAGAGGAATACATTTTAAGTTTTAGCAGTCAGGAGCCCACCTGCAGAATAAGGGAGTACAATTTAAGTTTTATCTTTTTGAAGTTTTTACTGATATTTGGCAACATGATTTAGTTTAGAACCACATGCGCACCCAGCCACCAAACTGGGGCAGAAATTATTTTTTGTTTTGTCTATTTTGTTGAAGTCAGGAGCCCGTCTGAAGAATAGAGGAATACCTTTCAATACAGCAATTAGGAGCCCCCCTGGAGAGCAGGGATACATTCAAGTTCAGCAGTCAAGCATCACCCCCAGAAAGGAAAACATCTCAAAGTGTAGTAAGTAGTGAGGCAGCCACCTGGAGAAAGGGCAAAACATCTCATATCACAATTCAAGGGAGCAACAAAATGGCCTCACCGGGAGAATATAAGTCAACAAGGCAACAAGAACCACAAGATCAAGTTTGAAGATGTAGATAAGATTTTTGTAAAGCATTGATCATAGTCTAGTCTAGCTTCTTTATTTTGACATGGTGTAATAAGGGGGTTCAATAAGCAGTAGCTGCAGCAGCAGCAATAGTGAAATCACAGCTCCCGGTAATCCCAGCTACCAAAACTTCCCGAACTACACTGACCTGATTCCTTTTTAGCCAAGGATATGTAGGCAACCTCGGAAGCAGGGTGCGGTCAAATATTTCAAAAATTCTTCCCACGGAGTATTCAAATGGGCAAAAATCATTCGTATCCTCTCACTTATCTTTGCACAAAAAATTTTCGTGTTTCCGGGAAAAAAAGGGCAGCTGTGAGCACGTGATTTTTGCCCTATATGAATTACTCCCATAATTTCAAAACAAAATAATTTCTTTTCACTATTGGCAATTTTGTGGAATTTTGTGGCATTTTCTTAAGTGTTTGGTTTTGTTAGTGCATTAATTAAATGAAAATACAAAAAATGTGTGCATTTTTATTTAGGATTTAATTTAACATTTTAGTATTAATTAATCAACTTGTTTTATAAAATGAAAAAATCACAAAAAATAATGTAATTTTCAATTTTAATTATAACTCTTATTTTAAGTAGCTTTTCTTTTAATTTATTTTTAATTAATTGTGTTAATTATTATTTAGGTTTAATTAGTAATTTTATTGAGTTAATTAGTTTTTAAGAATTAATTTAGGAATTATATTAATTTTGAAAACAAAAAAAAGCAAAAAAAAAAGAAAAGAGAAAAAGGGAATTTTGGATAATTTGTCTTAAAAGGGAAATGAAATAAAAAACAAGAATTGGGCCAGTCTTGTTTTAATCAATCCCAAAATTGTGTCCCCTTTGTTTTTCAATAACCGTCCAATCCATACCCGCACCCAGAACCCCGTCCAGCCTCCCTAATAGTCGAAACGACATCGTCTCATTAGAATCAATCCCAACCATTAAGGTTTGATGATCGAACTCCTGGGAAGCTGGGACCGAATAATATTTATATGTCCAAACGGACACCACCCCCTTAGATCCCACTACCCCCTCTGTCTCTCTCTTAGCTCAAACCCCAAACCTAACCCCGTCGTCCACCACCGTAAACACCGGCCGGAAATTGCCTCTGCCGGCGGCGATCATCCAAAGGCCCCCAAATTAATACCACACACCCGCCTCAACCTCTTCAACCCCAATCTACCATCGATTTACCTCAAAACTTCCTCGAATCTTTGAAACCCTAGCTACTGCCATGCGTCTCCACCGCCATCCGGTGGCGGCGTCCCTTCAAATATCACTCAAAACTCAATCAGACAACCTCCCCTCACCTCATATACCCATGTACTTCGCCCTTTCATTTCAAATTTAGATCCTGCTCCTCGATGAAGCTTCAAAATTGATTTTGGGGTTAAGATAAGTGTTATACATTTGTTATCACTAGAGCAAAATGACTAACACTCATTTTCGCCTCAAATCGGAGTCAAAAGAAGTCCAGGCAAGTCATCGTCCCATGATTAACTTTATTAGGTATGTTCTCAATTCCTTGTCATTTCTTTTTCTCTTTTCTTCATTCTCTTTTGTTCATACTCATCTCCACCCTCGTCATGTTTCAGAATGCATCTCAATTACATTGAGTCTATTTCTTCTCATTTCTTTTTCTAAAATGCTAGTTAATATGTGCTGTAGGTTTAAAATTTGAGTCATATTAATAATCTTCAGTTTATTAATGTGTTTGGATTTTTTTTTTTGTTTCTTTAGTGTTTTGATTCCATTTTTGGCTCATTTCTATGTGTTGCTAATATGACTGAAACAATTTGGGTTTGCTTCTTTGTGGTCTGTGATATTTCTTATCATGTTTTGGGGCTGCTTGGATTATTCTTGTAGGGTGGATTTGGGTTAGAAATTTGACTCGTTTATTCGGAAAATTGGGTCATTGACCCACGACCCATACCCATAGGTTTCAGGGGTAAATATCAGGGGAGTTCAGGGGTAGATTGGGTAGTTTTGTTAGGGAATATTGCAGTAACAGACTGGGAAGACCCTAGAAGCTTCTAGTATGGGGTCTTTTCAGTTTCAGGCTTTTGGGTAGTATAACTTGGCCAACAAGTCACAACATAAGGGACCTAAAGGGCAAAATAAAATCTGAGGGTTGCCCTATGACTTGGCCTATAAAATCATATCATTCTTGTCTTTCAAGGCAAGATTGGAAGAGCTAAAGAAATCCAAAAAACTTCAGACGGCTAAAAGATCAAAAGAATTACTGTTCCATTAGACTTTTCTAAAATTCTTGAAGGTCTTTGACTTCTGGAACATGTCTTTGAGTAATCAGAGGTTTAAAATGATTTGAATTTGTTGGTTTTCAAGTATTTGGTTCAAGTTTTGGCTATATTTGGTTATTGGGTATCATTTGATCCTTCTGCTGGTTGAATTTGGTTGTAAAACTGGTGTTCCTTGGTTATCATGGGTTTTGGAGCTATTTTTGTTGCTTTGGTGTTGATTTGTACTGCTGAACATGCTGATACTGCCCTGTTTTGCTGATTCTCTCCTTTTCCTTGTACTTTGCTCTCACAGGTACACAATTATGTAACTCTCTCGTTTGTGAAGTTTGGATTTTGATGAATGAAGGGAAGGGCAGAAGTTCAAAGCCGAACACCATTTTACTCTTGATTCATTTGTGTATTTTGATGTTCTGTTTCTCTAAGTAGCTTGATGAAGTATATTTGTCGAGTTTTAAGTTTGATTAGAAAGTTTCACTATCATTTTAACTTGGGACAGTTGTGAAATTGGATTAACAATCGAATTAATTGAATCAGTAGTTAAGTTTGTATGCATTCGTGATAAATGATGTGCGGAGGATTGTATTACAAAAAAATTCCTTCTGTTGTTTTATCATTTGATGTGTCAGGTCCTTTGTTATGTTTGAGTAGCATTTATTCTCATGGTGTGGATACTTGAATGGATTCCAAGATATGGTCATGGCATAAATATTTTAGGGCAAAGAAAGTGTTTAGTTTATCATTTGAGTCTGAACCGCATATAGATGTGCTTTTATCACCTGAACATAAGCTTACTATTTGAATCAAGATTTCTTTATTCAAGAGTCTCATAACGTATAATATGTTATTAAATATATTTTACCAAGTGTAGAATATGGCAACAGTTTTTGTTGAATCGACCAAGGTGCAGATTTGAATTTGAACAAATCCAATATCCAGACGTCATTTCTTTTGTGGTTTTACATGAATTCGATCTAGGTTGGACGCCCAGGACCTTTTGTGTGTCTAACTTGGGCTCAATATGGGCCCAAAGTTTTGAAGTTTCATCATTGGAAATGGCAGTACTTGCTATACGATATTTTCTTGCTAGGCCAGGCCCGTTCCGTTGATTAGTCCAAAACCTGTGATCTGATTTCTAAAATAATCCAAGAGGTCCCCATGTCCTTTTAGTCAATTAATAATTTAGGGCCCACATGAGTTAGTGTAGAATCCTTTAAGTAAAGTGTTTCGTGGTGGGCCATGCCAAACAAAACGAAATTGTGTGGCCCGCGTTTTAGTTTTATAACTTAGATATTTAAAATGATTAATATTCGTAGAAAAGCCTTTAGGGCCAATTAAAATACTATTGTGATTGTGTATACGTTCGCGTAACATAATTACGATTTAACAAAAAATAAAATCGGAGTATGCGTTCGCGCAACTTCGGCCCAAACTTTTTTAATAATAACAAAGCGTTATTAATTGTGGACATGTTCACGTGACATGATTTTTGACGCGCCAAACAAATGGGTATACGTACGCGTAACCCGTTTCAAGATAATTTCTTTAATTAAAAGCAGTAAAGGAAGTAAAAGCACTTAGGTTCTAAAATCATTAATTAAATAATTTTAGTAAGCTAAGTATTATCAAAGTGACCGTGCTAGAACCACGGTACTCGGGAGTGCCTAACACCTTCTCCTGGGCTAACAGAATTTCTTACCCGGATTTCTCATTCGCAGACTGTATAACAGAGTCAAACCCTTTCCTCGATTCGGGATTTAAACCGGTGACTTGGGACACCATTAATTATCCCAAGTGGCGACTCAGATTTTTAATTAAATAATTCCATTTTGATTGTCACTTCAAGTTGGAAATAACTCTCTTTATTATATCATCTTCCGAGGATATAGTAGAAAAAGGACGTTTGACAACATGGAATATGTTTTTCTTTCATTTTTTTTTTAAAACAATAAAACTTTTCCAATGAGTTGATTGAAATCTCTCCTTAAAAGAACACACACTCACACACAACTTGCCAAAAATGGGAATCTAAGGAAACGAGTATCTCTACGTGGCACACCCTGCTTCTACATTTTCTTCACTGCCCATATGACAAAATACTCTAGTTTTCGTGGCGGGTTGATCACAATATCACTGCTTTATTTACTTTGCCAGTTACCACCATTTGTGTGGTGGAAATTTTCTCCTGTCTAAGAAATTGTATGTTCAAATTCATTTGTATGCAAGATCTATAGCTTTTTCCGAACATATGGGGAGAAAGAGAGAATCTGGAGAGAAAATGGGAGAGATGAGATGAAAAAAGGAAAAGGGTATAACTAAATCACTTGATTGAAGGTACAAATAATGGATTGAGAGTCTTTTAAGACGGTCTGTATATATTTTGTAAACAAAATTTGTTTATGCCGGGTAATTAACTAAACAAAAATACTAAAAAGTAATAAAGTTTCAAATAATGTATATGAATGTAAAAAATCACTTTCATCAAACGGATCAATTTGATGTGAGCAAAAGACATCGTCTGTAAAGATCATTTAATGTGAGCACAAGATATCGACTGGATATTGCAACAATATTCCTTTGATATGCTAATCAAAAAATGTATTACTAAGATAAATGAAAAGGCACTCTAACCTGATTAGTTCAATACATATATAATTAAGACAAGAATTTGAAACTAACAAATAAATGCGTCTGAAAAATGGAAATTACCATCTGTGATAGCATCGGTAAGAAAACGAGTAGAGGACTAAAGTAACTTTGTCTTATATTAGGTGAATAATCTTCTCCAAAGATTTGATATTCGTCAACATCACTGTGATGACCCAAAAGATCATCATTTATTTTTAAAATGACATCTGCGTTCCTAGGGTAGCACCTCGCTTTGCGTGCGCAATCCGGGCGCGTAACCGGAAAATAATTTTTTGAAAATCTATAAAAAAATGATGAATTTAAGTTGGCTTCGGTCAATATTCTCAATAAACGGACTCAGACTCGGACCCGTGATCCGATGGTCCAGGAGTGTCCGTAAAAAAATATGGGACTTGGGCGTACGCCCGGGATCGAATTCCGAGGTCCCAAGCCCGAGAAATAAAATTTTAAAGAAAATTATTTTCTGGAATTTTTTATGAGTTTTTGAAATGAAATGCATTTAGAATTTGATGGTATCGGGCTTGGTTCCGGAGGCCGATACAGGTCTTATATGTGGAATAAGATGAGTTTCTGAAATTTGGTAAGAAACGGATGTCGTTTGAGGTGATTCGCACCCGTAGCTGTGAAAATTCCTATTTTGAAAGTTTTGAGATTTTTCTTAGATTTCTATGCTAAATTCGTTGTTTAAGAGGTTATTGGATAAGTTCATATGATATTTTTAAGTTAGTACGTATGCTTGGTTTGGAGCCCCGGGGGCTCGGGTGAGTTTCGGATGGGTCTCGGATGGTATTTGACCTCATAAAATTTGTAGATTTTTGCTATTCTCACTGCACAGAGGTTTTGTGCTTCATGTTCGCATGGTCCCACTCGCGAACGCGTAAGGCAATTTCCTTAGTGCCAGTTTACTCTTTGCGAACACGTAGCTTGGGATGCGAACGTGATACTGTGGGGGGAGTACCCTTCGCGAACACGTCCAGGCACTCGCGAACGCGTAGGCTAATGGACTGGGGAGGGTTCATATTTTTGTTCTACGCGAACGCAGCCACTAGCCCGCGAACGCGAAGGCTCGAGGAGTCAAAGCTCCGCGAACACGAGCCTGAGATCGCGAACGCAAATGTCACGTAAGCTTGACTCATCGCGAACGTGACAGGCTTATTGCGAACACGATGAAGGCCTGTCCAGTGATTTTAAAACAGAAGCAAAACGGGTCTTAACCAAAATTTCATAATTTCTACTTCCAAACTCCAAATTGGGCAATTTTTGAAAGGGAATTTCACTACAAATCCATAGGTATGCAATGTTAGACTCATTTTCTTCAGTTTCCATTAACACCTATTAGATTGTTAGGCTTAAATCATGTTCTTAAAAGTAGAAAATTAGGGATTTGGGTAGAGTTAGGATTTTTTGTATAATTACGATTTAGACCTCGTTTTGTGGTCGAATTTTAAAACTAATTATATATTCAGGCTCATGAGTGTATGGGTGATCGGATTTTGGTTTGAACCTTGTGTTTTGACCAAGCGGTTCTGGGGTTAATTTTTGACTTTTGGGAAGAATGATAGGAAATCTATAATTAAGCATTGGAATTGAATTGTTTAGCATTTATTGATGTTATTATGTCGATTATGTCTAGATACAATTGATTTGGAGCTGAATTCAAAAGGAAAAGGGGTGTTTGAGGCTTGAGTTGGCCGTGGAAGTTCGAGGTAAGTATTTGGTCTAACCTTAGTTTGAGATATTAGGAGTTGTGTCCTATTTGATACGTGTTACTTGTTGAGTATGACGTATACGCATGGTGACGAGTATCGATACGTCGGTGTCGAGCATGACCGTGAATCTTAAATTTAAATTGTTGTGTTTTTAAAGGATATTACGAACGTCTAAGTTGTTGAATCTCTATATTGAGCAAGGATTATGATTACGCCCGTAAAAATTATATATGATTGAGTATTGGTGCTAGTTGAGGTAAATAGATACTGGGACAAGTTTGATTATAGCTGATTTTCCCTTACCGGGATGTATTTTACTTTTATTGTCGATTCCTTGCCGAGATAGTGTTGTTTATTTATTCATCCCTTGCGGGGACTTTTGTTGGGTTGATGTGGAAGTGTATAAATGGATAGGGTTGCACGCCGCAACAGTGATATAAATGGATCGGGTTGCACGCCGCAACACTGATATAAATGGATCGGGTTGCACGCCGCAAAATTGATATTAATGAATCGGGTTGCACGCCGCAATAATAATATAAATGGATCGGGTTGCACGGCGCAACAATGATATAGTTGGATCGGATTGCACGCCGCAACAGTGATAAGTGATAGGGATCGGGTTGCACGCCGCAATTATGTTATTATTGTCTTGCTGTATATTCTAAATTGTTATCATGTATTTACTCTTAATTACTGTTGGCATTGGTATTCACTCGCAGCATGTACCCTCTCCCATCTTTACTTGTTTATTTCTGTGTTATTTTTCGCTGCATTTTATATACTGCACAGATTTATTTGGAGTCTGGCCCTAGCCTCGTCACTACTTCGCCGAAATTAGGCCAGGTACTTACTAGCATATTGGGTCGGTTGTGCTGATACTATACTCTACACTATGTGCAGATCCCGGAGTTGCATCTTTGGACAGTAGCATTGGGTGGCTTACTTTATTCCAGCTAGAGATACCGAGGTAGTCCTGCAGGCGTCCGCAGACCTGACATTCTCTTCTATCTTTATATGTATTCTGTTCTCATCTACTTTCGAGACAGACAATACTTTTTTTTCCGGACATTTGTATGTAATATTCGTAGACAGTCCGTGATATTGTGACACCGAATTCTAGGTAGAGATGTATGTTGGCGTGGTCATACTGGGTATGGTTAATTTATCAGATTAACTCTTCCGCTTGTTTTTATTTATCGTTAGTGCTTCACTATTGATCACATGTTAGATTAAATTGTTAAAAAGGGTTAATTGTCATGACGCGGATTTCCTACCATCGGGATCGTGATGGCGCCTACTCGTAGTAGTTAGGCAAGCCAACTTATTTACCTTTTCATCATTAAATAATTTTCTTAACAGTATAAAGTGATCACGCCCAAAGTATATCCTCTAAATAGGATTCTGCGGACGTTGCAAATAAAACCCAAGTATTAAGCTCAGGGTCGAATCCACAGAGAGTTAACCTAACAACTGCTATCTCTAAAATCGCTCACTTCTCAGAACCAGCTTCCCAATACTTTTTGTATCAATGTTGAGTTTCTGTATAAACTAAAATT
>MU665200.1:0-63948 GCA_026770625.1 Nicotiana glauca
CGCACTGTCAGGCTTACCTAATCGTTGTGACTAGGTGCCGTCATGATGTGTTCACGATTGGTGAATTAGGGTCGTAACAGTAATGAATTAAATTTTAGCTGCTAAGGTATTGTTGGAATTATGTTGGCTCATATACCAGATGAGTTCACTTTTGTTTAGACTATTTCAAATCTTGTAACCTTAATGTTTAAGTTTTAATGTTAATTGCTCATGTTGGGTCTATTATAGTTTTAAGTTGAAGTTTAAGTTGCTCCATGTTTAAGTTGAAGTTTTAAGTTGGTCTTGATGTTTTAACTTGAAGTTTAAGATGCTACATATTAGTTGGTTGTTCATATAGTAAGTCACAAACTGCAGACTGAACAAACTGCACAAACTGCAAAATCAATATTGACACAAACAACATATTCAACAAATTGCACAAATTGCAGATTCAATAAGTACACAATCTGCACATACTACAGATTCAACAAACTCTGCACATACTGTACATGAAATAAACTCTGCAGATGCAACATACTGCACATACTGAATATTCAACATTAGTTGCAAAACAACATATTCAACATAGTGAACATACTGCAAATTAACTGTAAAACTGCATATTCAAAATTGAAACAGCAAATTTAACTAGTAACTGCATATTTCATTATACAAAATAAATTCAGATTTGTAGAGATATGGATGCTATATTATACCCCCTAAAAAATGGCACAAACATGATGATAATATGACATACAACTCCAACATTCAACAAGAGTCTTAACAAAATATATAATAGGAAATGTATTGTCACATGGAAGTAAATACAACCCAACAAACTACACAAAAATAGCCTATTTTGTTCTATTACAATAGACTTCAGTTGATTCCCCTTCTTGGCTTCAGCTTATCCCGTTTCTTTTTACTTTGCATATCCAGTTGGCTTCCAGTTACAACACTTTTTCCCTTTCATTTAAAGTAGAGTGGTTTGAAAGGAAGTGATGATGGAAGACTAACACCATCCGTATCACCGGTGAATGAAATTACCCTTACACTTAAAGTTTGAGGTAGGGCTAGGCATATATCGGGTAAATCGATAACCCGAACCATTAATTATTTATTGAATTATCGATATCGGATTATTGGGTTAACAGTTCGGTAACGGTTTAGAATTTTATTACTATTGGGTTATCAGTTCGGGTCTCGGTTTGTCGATTTTGTTATTGGGTTAACCGATAACCCAATAAAAATTAATAGTATTATGAATTTACCCTTAAGTATATACAAATGCTAGGGCTTCAGTTCATTCTCTCCTATTCTTTTTCAACCCCACTTTTTAGTTGCTTCATCGTCATTCTTCATAGACCTTACTAGTTACTCCTAGCGTAAGTCTTTAGTATATTATATGTGAATTCTTCTCTTTTTTCTTAACTCCAGTGAATTGTCTTTTCTTTTTTGCTTAACTCTAGATAGAGTTATTTTATCGGGTAAACTGATAACCGAACCGATAATGATCAATACCGATTAACCGATACCCGATATCCAATATCTTATTGGTTCGGTTATCGATTTATCAAATTTATAAACCGATAATAGATTTGCTAAACCAATAATATTCATAACCGAACCGAACCGACCGATGCCCACCCCTAGTTTGAGGTGGTTTTTACCTTTGCAAAAGTTTTGTTTTAGATTCTGATACAGTTGTTGGCCTTGTAACTACATCTGGATCAAGTTCAGGTTGGTCATAGTCAGGTAATGGACTATGAGATTGACTGTGCACTGATGGTGTAGGCATGAACACAAAATTTAAGGCTTGAACACTCAACTGCTTGCTTGACTAGACTGGGGTGATGTTAGGTGTATCTCTTCTTTTGATTGTTGCCCCACAATTTTATCTTCTTCAACTAGATGTCTAGCATTTTTCCTTGCCCTTTTTTCCATAGGTGGATATTGTTAACAGATAAAAATAGTTAGATAAAGTAAATGTTAGTGTTGTTAACAAGTAAAATAAATCAGATAAGATGGAAGTGTTACCTTCTCGCAACGCCTTGCATTATGATTTGTCTCTCCACAGTTGTTGCAAGCCATGACTCTCTTTTTTCTTGAAGCTGCCCATTCACCTTGACCTTTAATTGCCTCATCTTTCTGTTTGGTTCTTTTGATTTTAGGCCTCCCAGCCATCTTGACTAACTCGGGTGGTTCCATTTCTTGCGATGAATTTATCTTCCAGAATTTTTCACCCCTAAGTGGCTGCAACTTGTACTTGTAGGTAAGCAGATATGCTTCTTTGCTGTCCCACTAGTTGATTTCATTTATAGGCTCCAACTTTTTGTATTGTAGTGACTTAATTGCATGTGGGCATGGAATTCCGGTAATATCTTATCCCCTACATGTGTATTTTTTCACCACCATATTTACAGTGTGCTTATCTGTCCCTTCCCTGATTTCATAGCCATTGTCACCATTGTTGTCCACATAGCAAGAAGTGTTAGCTATCTTCAAGTATTCATTGCTTAGCTTCAAACTATGTGGACCGAAATTATTTGCCCATGAACTCACATCTTCCTCCCTTTTTCTCAACCGGTTCATCAACTTTATCCTTATCTCGTCAAGTATTTTAATGATTGGCTTTTGCCTTGCTTCAACTAGCCATGCATTCATAGATTCAGTGAAGTTATTCTCCACTTTTTGGTTCTTACACATAGTATCAAAATAAGCTCTACACCAAGCCTGTGAGGATACTTTAACAATGATTCAGTAGTTTTCTTACTCAGTTCACCAATACTCTTCAAATGGTCCTTGAAATCTTCCTCATAAAAGCTCCAGGCACTCCACCATAGCAACTTTTTGAACTCATCTGTCCTCTATCTTTTGCACCAATTTACCTATATGTGCCTCACACAAAATCTATGGTGTGAATCAGATAGCACATTCTGAATTGCCTCAATTAATCCCTGCAAAATGAAAGTGAATATAAGTAAACATGCAGTACTTAACAACAAATTCAAATAAAAGAAATAAGATATATGGACAAAATTAATTCATACATTCTGCATATCTGACATAAAGGTAATTCCCTCACCCTCTTTGAGATCCAATGACCTTCGAAGCAATTCCAAGGACCAGGTCCAAGTCCTTGTGATTTCTTTATCAATAACTACTCATGCTATTGGATGAGCCTGATTATTGGCATCTAGAGCTACATCAAGTAATAGCTGACCTTTTGATTTTTTTTTCAAAAAGGTACCATCCAAGCCAATAAATGGTCTCAATCCTTCTCTAAAACCCATCTTCAATACTTGGAAGCAAGTATACATTCTCAAGAATTTTTTTTTACCTTGAGCAAGAGTGTCCTTTGATAAATTAATGACTACATCACTGCCTGGATTACTTACTCTAAGCTCATTGGCATATGCCTCAAGTCTATTGTAATCATTTATGAAGCTACTATTTAGTTTTTCTAAAATCAGCCTTTTAGCCCTTTTGCACTTTTCATAACTAACATTAACACTGAATGTGTTTTTCAGTTCTACTCTCATCTCTTTTATCTTAAACTTTGGATTATCTTGCACCTTCTTCTTGAAGTAATTTGCTATTGTATAATAATCAACCCGAGAATTATCAAATGCTTCATTACATGTATGTTTTGCTTTTAAGGTCTTCACCCTAACCCCAGGAAGGTCCCCATCGGGAGTAATACGAAAAAAAAAAAGGGATAATCAAATACACATCCATACATTAGCCTTTTCGAAGAACTTTTCTTTAACTTGAGCTCATTTTTGTTTGCTAAGGCATAGAGGTTAAGATATTTTCTTGCTTCAGGTACATCTTTAAAGCTCATACCCTTATACAGTTCATTACAATTATCCAAACGTGGCATAATCTCTCTTTTCTTTTGATTAGCAAATATTTGTAATTCTTCACTATCATACTCTACCTCTCCAGAATTAGAATCAGATTCAGATTCAAAATCCCTACAATCAATACCAACTTCATTTAATACTGGACTCAGAATGATGGACTATGTTAGTCACATTAATAGACTTCTCACTCATCTACAGTATAGAAATGAAGAGTCTTGAATTCATCAGAGATTAGACACAACATATGTCTTATACCAGCATCATGCTCAATCTCATATAATTACCAAATGGACCATTCACAATTAGTTATTGAAACACCTATATTTTCTAACTCATTAATGTGTAAATCCACTAGATATTTGTATGATAAAAGTTCAGAATCATAACCTCTCTTGATATGGGACAACTTCTTTGAATACAAGATATCTGGGTTTGTGATTCAGTCCCCACCATAATGCAAGATTAGGTCCACCAATAGAATTTTTGACATTATGTAAAGGTAACAATAAAAAATCATAAATGGGGACAACAAAAATTTAAATAACATAAACAATACTAATAAAGAACAATAACTAAGCAATTAAAAAAATTAGAAGTATAAAGCATGTATGGATTTAGGGGAACATAAACAACATGTAACAACTAGGGGACCACAAATAATTCAAATAGTAAAGGCCCACTAGCACTAAAATATTCACAAATTTTAGTTGTGAGGGAACATCATTCAACACACCCAGCATAGACATATGCCAGACAAGAAAACGACTAAAAGGAACAATTGAAACCCCACATTCTCATATATCACCAACTTTAATGCTTACAAAATTCAAAGACATATGCCAGCACAGAAAAAAACCACATAAACTCAGCACATACATAATCAATACAAGGCATATCACAAAAGTTTATTCGGAATCACAAAAAGATAAAAATAATCCCTACTATATTTCCGACCATCAATAATCCTAATAGAAAAAGACTAAAACAACACACGCAAAGACATTCCACACAAGAAAATAAGACAGAAAGGTCATAAAATAACATCTTAAACTAATACATAAGAATACAAAACATATTAAAGCCCCAAAATGATTTAAGCATAAAACCCTAATAATAAATTAATACAAATACATATAAAAGGGAGATAAACAAGTAAAATTACGCGGATTAAACATACCTTTTCAGAAAATTAATTCTTGAATCGGTAGCATCGACTAAGAGTAAGCTTTCTTGAATAACCCTAACTTGGTCTCGCTGGTTGAAGGAAGGGACTGAGAGACCGATGTGTTTTGGCATTTTTTTAATTGATAGATCGAGTAGGTCGGATAAAATGAGCCGGGTCGATGGTTTAACTAAAAAGAGATTTTTTCTTTCCTATACCATATATGAAACCTTATTACAAAAAATGTGCATAGTTTCTAATTTACCCGCTATGTCCATATTTTTTCTACAGTTATTATACCAATCATTAAATACTAATTAATAGTAGCTAAATCTTCCTAATTTGTCGAGCTAAAATCGAGGAACAGAATATTCTAAAAAGATTTGGCGTAAATCAAGATCAATCATATTCTTCCAGATATTCCTATTTAGGCGCACTACAATTATGGAAGTAAATATTCTTCCAGATATTTTCCACCATTGATATTAAAAAGTGGTTGCTCTGATGGTAAGCAACCTCCACTTCTAACCAAGAGGTTGTGAGTTCGGTTGTGAGTTCGAGTCTCCCCAAGAGCGAGATGGGATGTTCTTGGAGGGAAGGATGCCGGAGGTCTATTTGGAAACAGCCTCTCTACTCAAGGGTAGGGGTAAGGTCTGCGAACACACTACCCTCTCCAAATCCCACTAAGTGGGATTATACTGGGTTGTTGTTGTTGATAGCCATTAAAAAGCTTGAAAGCTTTGAATTCAAAATTGGATTTTCAAAAATCATTATTTGTTTGGATTGGGTATTGTTAAAAATAATCGGGAATATGGTTTGGAGTTTATATCTCAATTTTGAGGGATTTTGGTGAAGATTAGACTTGGTTTTGACTGAAATTCAGACTGAAACTCGAAGAAGAAGAAGACATATTGCAGAAATTATAGATAAATTGTACATAAATTGTAGATTATTTGTATTTTAATTGTCGATGTTTCTGTTTTCACAAATAAAAATGGCTAAAACTTCTACAAATCTTCTAAAAAATGTAATTGTATCAAAAATTACAATTATGCTACAATTGGATGGGAATTGGGATATAAAATTTAATGTACCCAATTTGTAGATATTTTGTAGATAAATTGTAGAATATTTGTATTCTAATTGTAAGTGCTTTATTTTTTGTTTTCACAAATCAAAAACGACTAAAACTTCTACAAATCTTCTGCAAAAAATGAAATTATGTCGAAAATGACAATTATGCTACAATTGAAATGGGAATTGGGATATTAAAATTTAATGTATCCGGTTTGTAGATATTTTGTAGATAAATTGTCGATTATTTGTATTCTGATTGTAGATGCATTATTTTCTATTTTCACAAATTCAAAATGACTAAAACTTCTACAAAATCTTCTGCAAAAAACAGTCTACAATTTATCTATAATTTTTCTATAATTTATCTACAATTTCTGCAATATGTCTTCTTCTTCTTCTTCTTCTTCTTCTTCGAGTTTCAATCTGAAATTCAGCCAAAACCAAGTCTAAATCTTCACCGAAATCCCTCAAAAATGAGATATAAATTCCAAAACATATTCCCAATTATTTTCAACAACACCCAATAAAAATAAATAATGATTTTTGAAAACCCAAATTTGAATTCAAAGCTTCAAAGCTTTTTACTGGCTGTCAATGGTAGAATTGTTTCTCTCTTGTCTCTTTGAAGGTTTGTTCTTCTTTATTG
Source organism: Nicotiana glauca (assembly GCA_026770625.1). Taxonomy (NCBI): domain Eukaryota; kingdom Viridiplantae; phylum Streptophyta; class Magnoliopsida; order Solanales; family Solanaceae; genus Nicotiana; species Nicotiana glauca. The sequence goes on from MU665200.1 coordinate 6,731, forward strand.
AGAAAATTTGAAGTTGAAGGTAAATGTGTGTATGAACTTTGAAGATTTGACTTCAATTTTGATGAACTTTATTGTTTTTCATTGATGAACTTCAACTGGAGTAAAATGGGAAACCAACTTTGTTGAAAGTTTTCTTCAATTTTTTGTGAATTTAGAGGGAGAATTTGGTTTCAGAAGATGGAAAATGGTAAAAAGAATGTGGGTATGGATAAAACTTGGGTGGGACTGAGGGGTTAAGAGAGAGAAACGTGCAGATTCCTTTAATTAAGGAGTAAAAAATATACAATTAATTATGGTATAGAATTGATAATTTGGTATACTAAGTGTAATTAAGTCAAACCTTAAACATTGAGAGTAATAAGGTTTCCTATATGGAATAGAAATGTAAAAATATCATTAAAAAATAAGGGTTTTTTTTTTGGTTAAAAGGATGCATATTTGCATTACTTAATCATCAAACAAACTGTCCATTAGGGCTAACAACAGTATTGTTTGTAGCCGGGTAAGTGATACCCCCATTCACCATTGTTATACTATTACTATTACAGACAAAAGTTTTTCTTTCGAACAAAGTTTTTGTGATGTCTTCCCAAAACATATTGTTGACAAACACCGGAATAACTAGTGTTACAAAAACTTCTTCAAAAAGAGTCCTTCTTGTCCCTTCCTTTGCTAGCAGGTCAGCTACTTTTTTGGTCTCCTTGTACGTGTGCTTAACCACCATGTCGCCTAGTATTTGGACGATTGACCTGCATTCAAAAATGATAGATTCAAAACTGAGGTTTCCATTAGTTAGCATTGTAATTACCTCTGTTGAGTCAGTGTTTATTTCCAGCGGTAAGAATTTTTTTTCTTCCGTAATTTGTAATCCTTTGAGAAGAGCTAGCAGTTCAGCTTGGGTGTTGGTGGTGTATTGGACTGATCCTATGAAACCCAGTATCCAGTTTCCTCCTGTATCTCTGAAGACCCCACCCAGTCCTCCCTTACCTAGGTTTCCTGTTGTTGCTCCATCACAGTTTAGCTTGAAGGAATTGATTTTTGGTGGTTCCCATTTTACCCAGATTTTCCCCATGTTTTTTACTTCTTTTCCTAACATTAATGTGGCATATTCAGTAGCCTTTGCTATTGAAAATTTTGAATCAACTCTGTCTTTTCTGTTGTTGAAGATGTTATTGTTCCTTGTTATCCAAATTTGCCAGAAATGGAAGGGTATGGGCTCCTCTCAAGAGATGATGTTGTTATACTCTTTGTGTTTTAGTGTTGCCCAAGTATTAGGCCATTCTGTGGGGTTGAACACAGGGATAGTGGTGTTGACTTCCTTTTTGCATTTCGAAATGATGTCTTTCCAGAAGGTTTTTGCAAAAGGGCAATCAAAGAAGATGTGTGTTGAGGTTTCAATTACCTGATTACATTGTTGGCAAGTGGGGTTTGGTTGTACCCCCACTTGATGGAGGTATGCTCCAGTGGGGAGCCTTTCATGAAATAGTAGCCAGAAGAAACATTGGATTTTTTTTTTGGTCACTTTTAGCTTCCATATCCATGTAAAATTGTGGATCCTATTTTCTTGCCCTTGGTCTAGGATTAAGTACGCTGATTTGGTGGAGTATAGACCATTTGGTATTTCACCCTATATCATTCTATCCTCCTTGGTTGGGTTGGGTGGGATAAAGGTGTTGTGGATGGAATTTTGCACATCTTGGGGAATGGTAATGGAAAGGGTCGATAGGTCCCACACCTCATTTTAGTGGACATTTGCAATTGTTTTGGACATGTCCTCTTTGGTTAGAGGACCTTGAATTAGAGATCTGATGGCTGGGAGGTTATTAATCCAGGGGTCATCAAAAAAATTTACCCTGCTCCCAGTGTAAATTACCCATCTTTTTGCTTTCATGCATGTTTCTCACCCTTTCAGGATGCATTGCCATGTGTAGGACTTAGCTTTTTGGGGATTTTCTCCAATTGCAGTGTTTTGCAATAAGAGTGTTTGCCCAGAGGGATGTTGGGTTTTGGAATAACCTCCAAGCAAGGCCTGAGTGCAGTGCTTTGTTTTTTAGCTCAGCTTTCTGAATCCCCAGACCCCCTTTGTCCTTGTCCTTTGTGACTGTGTCCCATGACACAAGGTGCATTTTCTTTTTATTGGTAGTGGTGCCCCAAATGAAGTTCCTTTGAACCTTGTCAATTTCCTTGCTTGTTTTAGCTGGCAGTTTGATGTATTGTATGACATGGTTCGGTATTAAGTTTAAGGAAGCCTTTGTCAGAGTGGTCCTGCCTGTCATATTAAGCATGCTTGTTTTCCACCCTGCCATTTTTGAGTGAAGAGTGTCAATAATGAATTGAAAATCATTATGAGTGGTCCTATTGTGGAGAATTGGGAATCCTAGGTACTTTCCAAAGGTCGAGAAAGCTTTTATGGATAGGGAATTAGAAATGAGTTCCATTTGGTGAGCCTGGCAGTTCTTACTGAAGCAAACCTTGGATTTGTTCAGATTGATTTTTTCCCCTGATGCTAGATTGAAAGAATTGAGAGTATTCAAGATTGTGTTGTTGTTTGATAGATTATCTTTGGCAAAGAGGGTTAAGTTATCAGCAAATAAGAGGTGAGAGATTTTTGGCCCATTTTTACTGATGTTGATTGGCTTCCAATCCCCATGTGTGACATTGCTGTCTATGGCTCTTGACAGCCTTTCCATGCACATGATAAAGAGGTATAGAGAGAGAGGGTCCACTTGCCTGATGCCTCTAGTAGGCATGAAAGGAACTGTTTGCCCCCCATTGACAAGCACATAGATGGTGGATGTGCTGACACATGACATGATAAGGTTAATGATGTTGCTTAGAAACTTGAAGCAATGGAGTGTTTCCTTGATGAAAGACCATTCAAGTCTGTCAAAGGCTTTTTCCAGGTCTATTTTTAGCAGCATGCTGCTGGCTTTGCCTTTCATTTTCCCAAAGTGGGAGATGTATTCTTGGACTATGATGGCATTATCAGAAGCTCTCTTGTTTGATAGGAAGCTTGCCTGGCTGGGCCCAATGATGCTCGGGATAAAGGGTTTGATCCTATTGACTATGATTTTTGTTACTGTCTTGTAGACAGTGTTGCATAAGCCTATAGGTCTGAAGTTCTTTAACAAAGAGGCTTGGGGGATTTTTGGGATGAGGCAAAGAAGAGTTTCATTCATGATTGGGTCTATAGTTGATGTGGAGAAACAGTTCTTACAGTATTGGATGACATCCTTACCCACTATGTCCCAGTACTTCTGGTAGAAGAAGGGGTGTAGGCCATCTGGCCCAGGTGCTTTGAAAGGCTTGAGTTAAAAGATAGCACTCTTGATTTTACTGTCCCTAAGAGGCACTCCTAATGTTGTTTGTTGAGCCTGTGATAGAGTTTGCCCTTGGATTTCAGTTGCGGGTAGTCCGACTCTAGAGTATTGGTGGGAGGATTTATACAGTTCTATGAAGAACTGTGAGATAGCTTGTTGATTTCCCCTTTCTCAAACATCCATTGACCATTGTCATTTTGGAGGGAGAGTGTTTTGTTCCTCCTCCTTCTGTTTAGGGTGGATGTGTGGAAGAATTTTGTGTTAGCATCTCCATCAGAGAGCCAGTGGATTCTGGATTTCATCTTCTAAAAATCTTCTTCATTTTTCAGAATTTAGTTAAGCTCTTGTATGAGGTTTGTTTCAAGGCTTTGAAGGTTGATGCTTATTGGATAGTGAGGGGATTTTTGGATCCCTGCAATCCTTGCAAGTAGCCTTTTTTTTTATTGTGTAAAATGTTGCCAAAGGTGTACCTGTTCCAATTAAGGACATTTGTTTTGAACAGTGAGGTTGAAGGGATTAAGGAGGAGTTTGGCTTGAAAGAGTCCCTAACCATATTTTGGAACATTGGGTGGGTGCACCACATTGACTCAAACCTAAAAGGTTTGTTTATAGGACTAGGGCTGGCACTGCTAAGACTAACCAGCATAGGGTAGTGATCCGAATGGGTTCTAGGAAGGTGGATGATGTTTGCTTCAGGGTACTGATTTACCCAATGGTTATTAGCTAGCCACCTGTCAATTATTTCTAAAATAAGAGAGTTCCTATTTTTGTACCTTTTGTTAGACCAGGTATACTTGCTGCCTTTAAAACCTAGGTCTCTAAGATGGCAGTTATTTATGCAGTTCCAAAAGGAGTTGCTTCTATGGGTATTGATGGGGTTGCCCCCAAATTTTTCTTCAACTTTGAGGACTTCATTGAAGTCACCCCCACAAACCAACTCCCTATATGAGTCTTTGAGATGTCAAGCAGGCTACCCCAAAGGCTTCTCCTATCTTCTAAAACATTACTGGCATAAATAGCAGAAAAAACCAGGGTGGGTTTGAAGGTAATACCTTTACCATGGCATGGATGCCCTGATAATTGACAGCTATCTCATCCACTTGGAGGGAATTTTCTTTCCACGTAATAACTATGCCTCCAGAAAGGCCAATGGTAGGAAATTGGATGTGCATGTTGAAATGAAGCTCTTCAGTAAGTTTTTTTTGGTCTGCCATTTTGGTCTCTAAGAGAACAAGCATCATAGGCTTGTGGAGGTTGACCATCTCCGAGCAATGCCTCTTAAACTCTGCACTGTTCTCCCCTCTAACATGATGAAATTCATTAGAGGGTTCAGTGTTGGAGGGCGTGTGCTTGATGATGCCTTTTCCCTGCCCTGGGGATGCATCACATTCTTCCCTTGGTGTTGAGACTGTTGGGATCTCATCACTGGGGTTAGGATTAGGAGTGGTTTGAGAGTACCTTGGCTCATGTGATAGGAGAGATCCATTCCACAATGTGCTAGATTATTTGGGCACAGTAGGATGAGTGTTTCGGTGTGATCCACATTGAACTCCACCGCCCTCACTGCCTCCAGCCATAGTGAGTCCACTCTCACTAAGTTATCGATTGGAGTTGTTCCTTGGTTCGTTGTCCTCTCGTTGCTCCTCAAAATCTCCAGGGTTGTTGAGATTCCTTTTGCTATGTTCCACAGTGGTGATTGGGGTAGTTATTGTGGTGATTTTGTTTGCTTCTCCTGCTGTAAAGGTGAAGCTTTCTGAGCTACTTCCAGCTGGAACACTTTGAAGTATGGTGTTGCATATGGGTCCTCCACTGTGAGCTCTGGGAAGAAGGGGATACTATTGAAAATTTGGTTTATCCTCTCTGGATGGGCACTTCTCTGTTGGTGTTTGAGTTTGCTGGGTGGATCTGGTCCATGGTTGATTGCCACATTTGGGCTCCAAGCATCCCCAAGCCCTTGTTTAGTGCTTCTGCTATGACCCTTGCTAGGTGGGCTGGATTCTGGATGATTAAGGAGATTAGTTGTTCGCCCAGTTGAAAATCGTAGCTCGGGGCTTGCCCATGGAGGTCCAATTCCAGCCAAGACGCTGGTAGGTTATCCGGCGGGGGTGGGTTGGAGATTAGGAAGATTGGGGGGGGGGGTTGTTGCTTGGTTCCATTTTTGGGTTTCTTGCTTCTATCCTTTTCTGGCTTGATAATAAAGGAGTGGGTGTTGGACAACTCAATTGTTTCTGACGGTTGAGCCTTTTGAGTGTTAATCATTTTAATTATTTTGGGGTTTGTGTCTGATTCACTGTAAGTTGGTTTAATTGGATATCCGGTGGAGGTGATTGATTCTGTCAAATCAATGGGGATTTCTTGGTTAAATTGAGTTTTAACTTGGTCTTTCATGGAGGGTTTCTTACCAGTTGGAGATGTTAGGGGAAAGGTAGTATGGTAGGGGTTATCATTGGGGTCAGTCGTGGTTTCCATCTCCTCTAAGGCTTGTGGTGGCCCACGTTGATTTTTTGGGGTGTTGTCTTGGTATTTGGGCTGTATTGACTTTGATTGTGAGGTAGAGTCCACCCGATTTTGGGTAATGGTTATGGTGTCAATTGTTGTTGTGGCTATTTGAGACCCGGGACCATTTTCTGGGTTTAAGTGAGTTTGGTTGTGTCCTGGGTCCACCTTCCTTTTGACACTTGTGTTGGCCTATTCTCTTAAGGGCTGACCTGCTCTGCTTTGTTGTCTGGTATGTGGCCCCTTTGTGGAGTTTGGTTTGGGCCGGTCTGTTTCCTGCAATAAGTTAGATTTATTTGTGTATCGAAAAGTCTGTGTTTCCAGGAACTTACCGGAGGACGCATCAAACATTTTCACTTTGATTCTGTCTTGCTTTGCTGATGAATTGTCCTTTGTGGAGATGTTATGTGCTTCCTTTTGCTTTGTAGTTGATTCCTTTTTCCGCCTTCTTGGAAAGGAAACTACTTGCCATTCCTCTTCCTCCTCTGTATTTGGCGTTTGATTGAGAGTATCCATCTGGTTATTTTTTGAGCATTCTGGGCTATCTTGATGATGGGATTGGTATTGGCTTTGTCTATATGTACATCCTCTCAAGATGTGGCCTATCTTACCACATCCGGTGCAGAGGACGTTTTCCCCTTTGTATAGTACCAGTTGTTTATGGTCTCCAATTGTGACTGAGGTTGCAACTGGTTTTTCTAGGGGAACCTGGATGCATATGCGTGCGTACCTTCCTCTGAGAGTAGCTGAGGTACACGTATCAATTTTTAGGAGTTTTCCCAGTTTCCTATCCACCTTTTCAAGGACCTCCTTATCATAGAATTTTGTTGGTAGTTGTGGTAGTCTCACCCAAATTGCAGTGAAAGACAGGGTTGCTTCTTGTGGAACAAACATGGGTTCCCTCTTCTTATTGAGAGGAAGTTCCCTGCCAAGAACCATGGCCCTTTTTGTATGGATTTCACTAGGTTCTCCTCTTTACTAAATTTGACTATGAAAAAATTTCATCCTAGGTCAATCAAGATCAACTGTTCGGATGGGCTCCATAGGTCAACTAGCTTAGAGCGGAGAAGGTAGTGTGGCATTTTTTTCCCAAATAACTTAATGATGACTGAGAAGCGCCATGGTTCATAGAGCCTATTATTGTCCTCCTGTGAGAGTATTATAGGTCCTGTTGATTTCTTACCTTTTTCTTGTGTTAACGTAGATTGAGTTCCCGTTGTGAAGTACTCTGCTTGTGTAGTACTTTGTTTGTCTAGCAACATTTCTTTGTATGAGTGTTGTTGGTTAGTATCTTCTTCCATGATGGTGTCATCTGGTGGTATGTTGGGTGACTTGGGTGGCGTTTCCATTAGGGATAATTCATCTAATAAAAGACTGACAAGTGGTTGTTTTTATTTTAAATTTAGAAGTAGACGGTGGAGGGACATTTTAATTTCTGGGCACAAACGGTATAAACTTTTTTAATTGAATAGTATAACGGGGGACACATATGCCTTATTTTAGATAGTAGAGGAAGATATATGGTCTTTTTCTGTTAATATTTTCCTGTAGGTCGCTACTATTATATGTGACCCGATTTAAAATATTTTCAGACTCCTTTAACATAGTCAACAGGTGAAACATAAAACGAAAAATTTTAATTTCACCTGAAATAAAAAGAGTGTAAAGCAATAAACAGCCACAATGTTACAACATTTATCGTCCCGTAAAGAAAGGTACACTGGGAAATTAATAAATTAGGAGATGGCAGTACTTTTTACCAAATAACTTCCTTTTTTTATTCCTTCTTTAATTAAGGTTTATTAGGCGTTTACAGAGTACTTAGATGAAGTTGTTAAATAAAGTATTTGAAAGTTTAATTTTTGCATTACATAAGAGTAACACTGTGCCAAAGATAAAGTTACGGTCCTATAATGAATTTTTTTATAAGCCTTCAAAATATTGCTAAATGATCCAAACAGCAGAAAGATAAAAAAAAGTGAAGATAATTACATGCTTCTCTTTCTCTTATATAGAACTTCCAAAGATTTTTGAGATGTCATATCACAAAAACAAAAAAATATATATATTTTCTTTTTTCCAAAACGAACAACTTAGAAATGTGTAGTGACACATCAAATAAAGGGAAAGTCTCACTTTGATTCATGAATCATTACATATTTTTTTCAAATTGGTAAGAATTAAGATGATATATGAGGGAAAAGGCTTAAGTATTTTCTTAGATTTAAGCCGGATTTCAGTTGCACATTTGACATTTACAGAGGTTTTAATACCCCCTAAACTATTCCAAAAGCGGAATATATATACCTTTCAGCGATAACATGAGATAAAGAGTGCGCTCACTTTTTTAGAGGTGTGTGAGTGACAAAAAATAGTGGTGTTAAAAATCTCAAAAAAAAATGTTACTATAAAACAATAAAAGAAGAAGAACAATATTGCAGAGAAAAGTAGGGGGAGAGAATTCTTATTGATTTGGGATGAATTACAATGGAATAGAATCCTCTATTTATAGGGAGAGGTGACTTAGCCACCAAGTAATAAACCCTAGAATCTCTCTAAATATGGAAATTCACCATAAATAGAATTCTATTTATAACACTCCCCCTTGAATGTCTATTCAACAGATAATGTGTCTCGTTAAAACCTTAACTAAAATAAAACCCAGTGGGAAAAAAGTTCTAGAGAAGGAAAAAGAGTACACATATATAACAATACGTCTTTTGGTTGCCTCGTTAAAAACCTTGCAAGGAAAACCCAGTGGGACAAAACCTTGTAAGGGAAAAATAGTACAACGCGTATTAACTCCTCCTGATGAGAGCATCAATTCACACCCTTAAGCATTTGCATGCCAAACTTGTGCACCATCTTCAAAAGATCTTTGGTAGAGATTTGATGAACAAATCAGCCATATTAACTTGAATGATTATATTGCACCTTGAAATCATCATTCTTGATAGAGATGAATTGTCTTCATATGATCTTGTTGGAATCGTCGGCTCAATATCTTCACAAGAGGTGAAAACTCTTGCTATCATATTATCATGCATATAGTTATAGCAAGATACATTTATGCACAAATTGCAATGAGGATATAGTACTTCATGACCATGAATTCTGCTTTAAGTAATTTAAATCTTTCAGGGATTTTTAAGTTATATAAGCCATATAATAGACTTTAGATGCATATCAAGTTTTTATGTCATGCTAGACATATAAGATATCGAAAACTGATTGCACATGTCATTGACTTTATACTTTCAAGTGTTTGAACTACATGTTCAAAACTACATGTCTTTCATATGAAACCAATTCTATTCGAATTATTTCTTCAGACTTAAGATCCTCATATATATATTTAGCGCTATCATAGATGTCGTCGACAAATATTTTATATCAGTTTCAATATTTTTTCATAAAGACATAACATCGAGATCTCTTCATTCATATTTTCAGATACCTGAATCTCTCTTGAGATTTTATGAAGTGTTATATCATGTGATCTTCTAGATTACTTGCCTCCTTTATTATGATCAGTTTGATCATTTGCTCATCTTCTTTATCAAGAAGTTTATTTGAAACCGATTTGTCTATATGCTTCAAGCGTACCATAGACTTTGTCCTTCTAGGACTTATTCTAATATGCGCATTTGCAGTGAGAATATTGTTACCTTCTTTGGGTCAACAAGCATACTTTGCAATATATTGCAGATGAATTATATTTTTATAAACTTCAAGTTCATATTATCTTATTCGAGGATCTAGATGTACAAATGATAATTCATTTCACGTAACTTTTTCTCAACTGTTTATCATGTCTCCCCCTCATGTTAGAAAAACTAACTTGTTACCTCAACTTTGAGAATCAACTGAAATTGAGATTTTTGCCTATCCTCCTATTTTGAAAAAATGGAAACTTAGGTAAGTGCTTTCTAAACATATGTATAAAAAGAACATCTTTCATTTATTTGTGTGTTATGGTGTTAATCAAAATATACACCCCACATCAATAATAATAATATGGAATTATTTGATTATTGACCCTGAAACCATTTGTGAGGGGAGAATATAATATACTTTCGTATGTAATATATATCAAACTGATATATGTAACTTTGTTCTCATAAGCAATAGTTTAGCTATTAAGTGGAGGCACTCAATAAATCATTTTGCTAAACCAACTGTGATGTAAACCAACTTATCAAGATAAACATCTTGAATAGGAAATCTGAAAATTATGCTCAAAATTAAATTATTGAGCAAGTTACCTCGTAAACACCATGTTGCGGGTTAATAATAATCGCACACGTAACCAACTCATAGATGCATCTTATGTGGTATATATGGCAGGTGAATGGGCTCATATTCACCTTTGATATTTTCAACATTCATGGGATTCAATCTCAATTTTAGTTGATCTATTAATTAATGAGAACAAGCAACACAAGAGAATTCATAAAGAACTTTCTAGTTCTTTAATATTTACCCATGTGAATTCTCTTTTATTTTTTGCACATCATACTTAAATTGATATGGCTAAACCAATTATGCCAACTAAATAAATTATCAATATTGATAAACTTCAGATTTATACCATGACGTGTGCAATTATCAATAAAGTTCAAGTTTATTATGATATGGGTTTTTATATCAATAAACATCCACTTTATTGTGGTATTCTTTTGTTTGTGTAGTACAAACTGGAGAATAAAGTGGGTAGCTTTTCACATACATATTACCCTGCTACAAGTTCTAGTAATAGAAGATATTAAATCTTTCATTTATTTATAGTCTCAATATAATCAACCGCTTTCGCGTATACTTTGGAAACTGAACAAGTTTCTTTGAGACTTACTACAACACAATACCTTATTGGTAATCAATTGTGTTTCTCCAAAATAGTAATAAATGGCTCTTCTAGAGCCCTCATTAATTTGGTACTACCACATATTCATCAACATCCATATGGTGAATATCTCCTTTAAAGAGAAAGTTATACCATTATGGTTATGGTCAAAATTATATGCAAGATCTATTTCTTGCATTACTGTTGTCTTCTAATAATCACAATGCCAAAATATTTTGGCATACAATAAGTACGTGATCAATGATCATTTATGTCATAATAATGATATTATTGTCTTATATCATCTCAAACCTCCTTCTAAAGGCGAGTGCGGTATATTCACTATCACTAGCACGTTCATATTCTTCAAAGAATGAATATGTATTCATAAATAAGATGTTGTCACATTCACATCATGAATGGACCATAATCATCTATATGTGCTTTATAAAATCTCATGTCAAATCGATGACAAATATTATTTTCACAGAGTGAAGGATTATTTTGAGAATCCTTATTATTCTCATTATCACAATTATGACGATGATAATTTCGTCTATTGTCACGTCCACATCCATTGATACCTTTACGGTAATAATTTTGTCTTCTTTCAGACTTATCACATATTGCTATCACATTCTCATAAGGGAATGAGAATGAAGCAAATTCAATGGGACGGATTTTTACTTTTTGTGCTCACGATCATACATGACTTTGACCATGGCAAGACATAAAAATTTTACTGCTTGGGGTGGTTATAATTTTTTACAAACTCCATTAGAGTTGTAATCAAAATTTATTGTCTTTGCTTGTATTTAAAATTAAATTACAGAATAAAAGAGAAAAATACGGTAATATACATACCTTAAATCCAGAATTAAATCATGAAGGAAATTCATAGAATAATTGACAATCATTATGATCAATCCTAAAGCTTCTACTCAATTGGTTAGAGTCTCGTGTTGATAACGTGTTATAAAATAATTAAAAGAAGGAGAATAGTATTGCAGAGAAAAGTAAGGGGAGAGAATTCTTATTGATTTGGGATGAATTACAATGGAATAAAATCCCCTATTTATAGGGAGAGGGCGACTTAGCCACCAAGTAATAAACCCTAGAATCTCTCTAAATATGGACATTCACCATAAATAGAATTCTATTTATAACAAAAAAAAAGTTAAAAGCTGACTAATTTTTACACGTGCATTTTTTTTTCATTGAACAACTATACAATTAATTAGACTTAATTACTTAGCATCATTCTCTCAAGCCAGAAATGATGCTAATAACAAATGCCTTAGTTGGTTTTGGAAATTGAGGATTCTTAATAAAATTATACTTTCAATGGTCGCAAAATCGAGTTTACTGTATACAGATTCAAACTTGCAGTAACATTACAACTTTGCTAGCTCCGGACCAGCAGAATAATGTTGAGCAAATCTACACATTTGATATAGCGTACTTAGCAACAAAATATTGTAGGAAAACTACATCTATTGCAGCCCATCTTATGAGATAACGAAAACTCTAAGCTCTCCTCTGTCTCCCCTTGTTACGCGTGTATCAGAATCAATATAGGTAACTTCAAACTCACCACTTCCTGTATTAGATGGCGACCTGAATTGATCTGGTATCCGAGGCACCTCTAATGGTGGGAGCTGTGATAAGTTTCCACTTGCCTTCACTGTAGTTTTCTCGAAGGCAATCTTAATCGACGATGATCCTATACGTGGAAATATATAAACATGAAATGGATCAGGAAACTGCAATAAGAGAAGCAATGATACCAAAGAAATCTTCTTGGTCCAAAAGATATGAGAGAATACACAGAACCAACCTATCAGTTCAAATTTATGGGCTAAAGTGGCAGTCAACTCAGCAGGCGGTAAAGGCCAGGGAGCTCCTAATTCAAGCTCCACTATGTTGTCAAAATCCTTGCTTAGTACATCAATTCTTTGAAATACCTGATCAAACCAAATCAGTCTGTTATGCGATGGTGTATCCGTAAATTAAGCTTGACGAGCAATTATAACTGCAACAGAAAAACTAGCAAGACATGTTCGAAAGCAAATCTTGGATATGAGGACTCCAAGAATGCAACTTATCAACCAGAATATAATCAAGGGATGATCTATGTCGAGGTTTTTGGTTCGTTCTACACACACACATATAGAGGGACAGAGTTGAAAATTCTTTTAAGGAACATATTTACATCAAGTCTGAACTCATTACAATGACGTAGTGGGTGCAATCTTACTCTAAAATCACTAACTTATAATCCTAGATCCACCTTAGATTCTCTTCACAACATGCCAATGGTAATCATAAGTAATGTCGGACAACCTCCCTGTGTTCTCTTTAATTCATGGATAACCACTGTATGTATGTATGTATGTATGTATGTTTGTAGCTGAAGACGACAGAGGCGTGGAAATGAGAGAATGAAAGGAATCCTTCTTTTTTAGTTTACCTGACCAAGAGTAATGGGAAGAAGTCTTCCGGTGGGGGGTCCAGGACGACTTCCACCAAGAGTGCGACCTGAGAATGCACTGCTGTAAATCAATTTCCACCTCCCTTGAAGTTTATCGAGATCAGCTGAGAGATCTACAGCTCCTGCGCAGGATTCTAGCTCCTTGGCAGCAGCATCTGCCTTCTTTAGGTCTTCTTCGCTCGCAGCAAGACCTCTGTTTAGCCCAGAGACAGCACTCTGCAAGTGATCAACACATTTGTCAAGAGGAACCTGACTTGCTGTAACTATTATAATATATAACAAAGAAGTAACCGTGGCTCCTATAGCTTTAGTAACGCGTGATTTATATGAATATATCACTGTATGAAGAAATTGAAGAGATTAACTCCCATGGAAAAGAGAAAAAGACTTCAAATAGTACGAAGAGATGGGAAACATATGCAATTCCTAGCTAAGAAAGTGCTACGCCATGGAGATAAGCATAAGCTCATAGTGACAGCAACATCAGGCGCATACATCTTTCACTCCAAATCAACAACCATTCCGTTGTACTTTGATGTGCTAAACCAAAACATCTTAGCATGTACAGCAAGTTGATTGGCAATTGAAGCAGGATAGTAGTGTTTTCTCGTAAAAATAAACATCTTTTATCTGTCCTTAGACATTGCCATTCCAGCAGTGATTCTGTAGTCATGCCAATCCAAGATCCAAATAAAGTAGAACAAAATACATTCTAATATACGAAGCCATATCAGCTCTCCATTCATCTCTCAATCTCTTGCCCTCAAAGTCTGAATAGATCCTTCAACGGTACAATGGTCGTCCAATAGGCAGTAACTCCTATAATTAACTTTTTTCTGTTGCAAGGGCGGACCTAAAAAGGATCCAGTAACTAACAGTAATCACACCTAAATGATCATTCCTAATTAGTTCCATAGCCTCCTACCAAACTAGATTGAGCGGCAGTAGTTCCTCACCATTTCGATATCCCATTTTTGCCAGCAAGTGACTACTTCCTTAGCTTCTCTCTACATATTCTGCACCTTGTGTTCTCATAATCCTTCAACATGGTTACAATTCTCAACTAAGGCTAAACCTTTAGCATTTCGTACAATGAATAATACGCATGCACTTTAGTAGAACTACGCAGATAAGAATTTTTGATTTAGGAAACACATACTGATTGATATAAGATGTCTCAATTCCTTCAAATATTAAAGCATATTGATATACGTTTCCTCTTTATGGTTGGAGAAAAATTTAGTCGGTTTGGAATTTCTTGTTCATTTATACTCTTCCTTTTTGTACTCAAAAAATTAATTGGCACGATGTATTCTTTGATTCTCAAACTCAAGCATCAATAATCACTTGGGTCTTGATTCAGTTGCAAAAAAGACACTAATTTATGGTTCTTTTTTGCCTAAACATGTCCACCTTCCCCTAAATGTGATCTGCTTCTCCTGTCTACAGCAATCTACCAGCATGGGATGTATGATAGCCAGCATTGTTGACAAATAACCTGTCAGCCTGCATCCATATCTATTTGTCTATTTGACAACAATTTCTTACTAGGTTTTATTTTCCTCTGCATCTGAGATGACTTAAGAGGGCATCAGTAGAGGTAGATTTAGCCTTGATCTATCATTTACCTCATCTTTTTCACTTCCTCAGTTATTCGAGTTGTTTAGGCGGTAACAAGTAAGTTGAGTATCACTTGCATAACAATGTACTGTAACGATCCAACCGGTTGTTTTGAGCTTTTGCACTTCGCTCGCCAGTTCTCGGGCATGACTTGCCCCTTATGATTTATTATGACTTATGTAAGTCGTTTGTTTTGGATTTCAGGGTAATCGGGATGAATTTGGGAGAACAGTTCTCAGTTTGAAGCTTTCGGGATTTGAGCAATTTCGGGATTTTTTATGTAAATTGGATATTTTCGAGTGGGCTTTGTTCCGTTAGCATATTTTAATGGTTATGTACTGATTGTGGCTAGACTTGAAGCATCCGGAGGTCGATTCGTGAGGACAAAGGCATCGCGGGCTAGAGTTTGGACCGGATCAAGGTGAGTAATGATTGTAAACGTTGTCCTGAGGGTATGAAACCCAGGATTTGCATATCGTTGTGCTATATTGAGGTGACGCATACGCTAGATGACGAGCGTGGGTCGTGCACTGTTGGGGATTGTGACTTAATCCGTCCCGAATGACTATTTTACCGCGTATTGACTGAAAACTATTTGCTAATCATATTTTGGGTTGAATGCCATATTTGGGTTTCGTGCCAACCATTTGAACCCTTAAGGGATTATTATTGATATTTCCTCACTGTTTTGACTTTATACTTGAACTCAGTCATGTTATATTCCATTATTTTTATAACTCAACCATGTTTACTCTGTTTTAACACTTACATGATCTTTTAATTGATATTTTGGGCTGAGAATCATGTTTTACTATTGCCCGAGTGACTTGTGAAGATTTTTGACTGAGTAAGGCCGAGGGCCTATGTTGTGAGGAAACATTTGATTATGATTATGAGGCCGAGGGCCTGAGATTTGTACGCCACGAAGTGGCTTGTTGATATGAGGCCGAGAGCCTAGTGATGATGCGACGAGATAGCTTGATATTGCGCTTAGGCTGTAAGGGCTCCCTCCAGGAGTCTTCACACCCCCAGTGAGCGCGGGTACCCATTGTGATGTGAGATATAGCCCAAGGGGCTGGTGTTGTTCCATGTTGTTACCCGAGGGGCGGATTTGTTGACATTGTACCCGAGGGGCGATCCTTCGTGTGTTTATCTTTCCTATTTGACTGTCATTTACTTGTTTAATCGTTAAAAAGGCATTTTTATGAAGTTTAAACTGAGCTAAGATATTTTAAGAGATTTCACAGCTTCATTGCTTTCTTAATGGTTTTATACTGCTTCTATACAGATCGCTCAGACTTCATTTATTATTATTACTCACTGAGTTAGAGTATTCACCTTACTCCCTGCACCTTGTGTGCAGATTTAGGTATTTCTGAACCCGGTAGCGGGTATTGGTTGCTCAGAGGCAGAGTCGTCGGAGTTTAGCAAGGTAGCTGCCCGACGTTCGTAGCACTGCTTTTCTCCCTCTTGATTTCATTAGACTGTATTTAGTACATTTTAGACTCTTGTCGTATTCAAACCTTAGTAGATGCTCATGACTAGTGTCACCCCGGTATCGGGCTGTGTTGAGTTTTATTCCGCAACCTGTAATATTCACTGCTTACTTTGGGATTAATTACGTTTTAGACTTAACTCTTATTGTTTAATTGCTTAAAACTAATATGGAAAAGTGTTGACTGGCCTTGTTTTCATGAGAGGCGCCATCACAACCGGGTCCGGGTTTAGGGTCGTGACATGTACTCATGTAACAGACGGCCCCAAAGAGAAAACAGAAATCAAGCTAAGAAAGTCAATTCAAGCCAACTACTCAACCACTAACTAGTTGGGGTCAGCTATCGGTATCTGATCCCCTTCGAATTAGGCTTTAAGACGATTCGTCATAATTTGACTTTTTTGTTTTGACCTTCAACATACCACAATTTTACTCCAATCTGGTTCAGGGTAGTCTATGTTTTAACAAGCTTACATGGGCACAGTTCAACTGAAGAACTTAATGTTTACAAGAAGAGTTTAAGTTCTAACACGTTGTAGGTATAAGTATTTACAGGTAAATCTATTTAACAATACTTAATTGATACCTAGAATTAGGGGTGGTAAACGGATGGGTTGGGGCAGATCGAAAACAGTTAATGCAAAAATGGATAAAATATTCGACCCTGACACATATTTAATACTGATAGAAAACAGGTTAACCAGCGAATAATATGAATATCTATATTATTCATGGCTTCTTGAATATAAGCACTTCTAGGAGAATTCCTAGTCTCCCAAACTTGAGGGAGCCGCAATTTGAGTCTTTGCAAATGTAAAAGTTAAACCCATCGGTTATCCATTTTTTAAGTGGATAATATAGATATTATCCATCTTTGACCCGTTTTTAAAATGTTCATTATCCAACCCATGTTTTTGTTATCCATTTTGCCACCATTACCTAGAATAAATGGTAATAAATTGCTATAACAGGTTAATTTCTTTAGCTTATGTACCACAAGAGAAAATGAAATTTGACTATAATGGGACCAATAGACAAACAGATTAAGGTCTAGTCTAGCCTATGTACCACAAAAGAGTAAGACAATTACCAACAATCAAGAAGAAGAATCAAAGACAAACCCATCAAATTCAATATAAGAAAGTCCATAGGGAAGTAAAAATAAAAAGATTAATTCAAGAAAAAAAAAAAAGGAGGGGTAAAAAAAAGATTAGAGTTATGAATTACCAATAACTTGAGTTTAAGAGACCCAATAAGTTGAGCTTTAGCTTCTTTAGTACCAGGCAACTCGATGAATGGGACATCATCAATACCCGACTGGCAAATTAAGCTTTTCTTCATATGATACTTCTTTTTCTCTAATAATTTTTGAGTATTTCTATTGCATCTTTTTGAGAGATGACAAGTTAAAGATGGTAACGAAGATGAACAGTGATTATGAGAAAGAGGAAGTGTAGAGTGCTGAAGTAGAGAAGCCATTGTTGAGCTTTAATTTCAGCTCAATATTTGGAAAGGAATTGTTAAAGGAGCGATCTTTGATTGGTGGTAGGTAACAATTGTCTCTCTAGTTTTCTGTAGAATCCAAAATCTGCGAGACCCACTTTCCATAGCGTTGGTGGTCTAATATGTACCTTGGGATATGACCAGGGCTCGTTTGGTACTTTTGGAATTAAATTAGATATTTTGTTGGGATAAAATTATGGTTTAATTAATCTTGAAAACAGTTTTTTCGGAATTGTGATTTTTTTTATTCCTATAAGAAACTGAAATAATAATCTCGGATAACTAATTTTGAATAATTAATTCTGTGTAAATTTTTCCCCAACCAAACAACCCCTCATAGACAGCAGCAATGTGGGCACCATGAAATGTGGAGATGCTTGTAATATCCCATTTATATTTTCTTTTTCTCTTTCTTTGAGGTTTTAATTGATTTTGCTAGGATTTTATTTTCTTTGGGACAAAAAGTTGCATGAAAACAAAAGGCTAAATATCTAGATAGTTCTTTAAACTTGACACGTTTTGTAAGATATTCGTTCAAACTTATAGCTCGTTTGGCCAAGCTACAAAAATCAGCTTATTTTGAGAAATACTTTTTTTTAAAAGTGCTTTTCTCAAAAGTACTTTTGGTGAGAACCAGTTTGTGTTTGGCTAATTAGTTTGAAAAGCACTTCTGAGCAACAATTAGTGTTTGGCCAAGCTGTTAAAAACGGCTTCTAAGTATATTTTTCTCAAAAGTGCTTCTCAAAAAAGCGCTTTTGGAGAGAAGCTACTTTTTTCTGCTTCTGCTTCTGCTTCTCCTCAAAAGCACTTTTTTCCTTATAGAAGCTTGGCCAAACACCTCAATTTTTGGTCAAAAGTGCTTTTGGCCAAAAAAAAGTATTTTTGGCCAAAAATAAGCTTGGCCAAACAGGCTATTAGTTAGTGACCATGAAGATATTGGCAAATCCATTGGAGAGAGAGGGGAGTAATAAAAATAATGCAAATATTAGTTTTGTGCATTATTAATCTCTTGTTTAGTATATTTTTTTAACTTATGTATAACTAATACTTATATCAATTATACATACTATTTGGTATTATCGTATAATTAATACATAAAAAATTATGATATTAGCAATGCAAGAGTATTTAATACTTAAGAAGATATAGAGAGTGAACGACCTCTCACTACAACAACACTCCACTACTCACAATCACATTCCTCCCAAACCACCGGATAAACTCAATCCTCAACCACCAAACATACCGTCCTACAAGAAGACTTTGCTACAAGATGATTTCTTCATCAATAACACTACTTGTTATGAACCTATTGGACAAGTTTACCCCAGTGGAGCACGTGAGATGGGGAGCTTAATAAATAGCACAAAGTGGGGCAGCTAAAAGCATACAATTATGTTGAAGCGGCTTCTCATCTCCTTTCTCTGAGTTCTGCTTCTCAACCCCCTTCTTATCTCTATTCTTAGTTACGTAGTTTCATTATAGTAAGTTGAGTGTTATAATTGATATCTCAAGTTGTAATCAGTATTCCAGTTCTTGTAATTTTGGTAGTGTTACATTGGTGCTTTCATTGATTTGGACTCCATGGATCTCTACTCTTCTACCATCGTCCACTATCATCTCAATGCCATCTAGGATTTGATAATGGCTATGATAGACAATAATGCTCGTATGCTCAGGCACCTCGACAAAATGGAGCAGATGATGTCTGCCTCTTCCAAGAAGATCCCTGACACTCCAGAGCACTCAGACGTGGTTGTGTCTTTGGACGATAAGTGTGAGTCAGAGGAGGTCTCGACACCTCTTGTTATTGCAAAATCATCGGCTAATTTTGATTTGGATAAAGGACTGTCAAACCCTGTGGACGATCCCGAAGAAGAGGCTTATTCGAGAAGCTATGCCTACCACATGTTTGCTGAAATACCCAACGGGGAACTTAACATGGAAGTTAAAAATTCAGTGAAGAATGATTCAGTCATTACAACAACCCAGGTGTTTGATGAAGTGTTTGACGTAGTTTCTGCAGTTAAGCGTGCTTACAATGATCTTGTCATGTTTGATAATCAACTTACTGTGCCTTGTATGCTTTCCTCTTGCCGACACAACCAACTTATCAGTAGAGGTATACTTGATTACTTGTGTAAACTCGGTTGTGCTGAACTTTTATTCACTTTGTATCAATTTCCACCCGTTCACTCTGGATTAGACTTTCCCTTTGATCCTGGCTCCAGTTTGCCTTCCACATATGTTGGCGCTACAAGAAATTTTGTATTCTATGATGCGTTGGGCAGCTTGAAGCCAGATAAGTGCATGTCGTTTACCCAGTGGAATGCTTGCATTGTGCCCTTGAACCTTCCGTTGCAATATATTGCAACTGTATGCAGATGGGTAATAACAAATAGTGTGGGCTCAAATGTTCTCATAGGGATTGCAATTCATGGTTTTCAAATAGATATTGATGATGTTGTTGCGTTAGACGAGCAAGGAGCTTATGGTGAATGGCCACTTGGCCTACCAGCAAAGGGTTCCCTAGTTGCTGATGATAAAAAAAAATAACATTGTTGCTTATATTCAGCTAATGATCAGGGTGTGGTCATTTTTATTAATATTCCAAAAAATGCACAAGATATTAAGGAGGATGAGAGGCTAAGAATGGCCAGAAATCTTCGATGGTTAAGGGGCATCTTCATTGATGAAGATGTATATTTTTATGTTCTATTTGAACTTCCTACAATATCTTATATTAGTCACAAGCTAGATGAGCTCCTGTTCCATTTTTAAAAGAAGACCTTGAAAAACTTCCTGATGGTTTCCTCTTCCCGTCACTTTTGGTGTGCAATTGATTCTTTCCTGATTAAAGCCCTTGCCCAATCATACTTTCTTTATTATGAGAGTATTACTGTAGCGACCTTCCAATTTCATCTTCCAAGAATTTCTGATTCTATGTGGGTGGCTGGGATGGTATGAAAAAGAATGGATATTATGGAAGTCACTCATGGGACTATACAAGGTTATGTGAAGAACACCAAATATGGAATCCAAATGTTGAAGTAGCTTTTATATGTGAGAAATTTGTAGCTAGTCTATCATTTTCAAATAATAAAAGTATCAACTCAAAATATTTTGAGTAATCATGGAGCTATAAAATTGCACCAGTTTCCACTTGTTTCTAGTGCTGCTATGTATATTGTTAGTCTTGATGGAATCGTGCTTCATAATTGTGTATGGGATCCAGGAATCAATTCCAAGACCATGAATCTATATGTTCATACAGAGACCTCGGAGGCACAACTATTACTGGGATCTATATTGCCTTGGAGAAAAAGACTCATTGTTCTGCTATTAGCATTGTCTGCTGAGAGCAATGGAATGTTAGGAAGAAGGGATTATAGTGCCAGTCCACTCTATTCAAAACCTGCATTTGCTACTTTTGGATTTGAACTGGAAAATATGGATATGGTTGAGAAGTGGCTTGGCAAGGCTAATATGCTTCAAAGTATAAGGAGTACAGGTGCTAAGGACTTTAAGGTGACAAAGTATTGTGCAAGATTTAAGGGCAACAATATTATTCAGCAGCTTCAAGAGAAGACTAACGTAGGGAGGTCTTCAGGCCAACAAGATGTGGCCATTGTTGGAGAGATAGCAAAATCACAATCAATTGGTTGGAACACAAGTAATTCATCCCTGCATCAAGAGGTGCAAGTACATAACCAACTTCATTGTGCTAAGCTAGACAAAAATATATCGAGGATTACTGTGGATTCGCCTCGATTTCCGTTTGACCCAGGTGGACTTCTAAATTTAGAATTCAATACCATGCAAAAGAGATCAGACGCAAGGGTCGATGCTAAGATTTCAATGTTGCTCTACTTGAACCTTGAGGACAAGGTTCTTTTTGAGGATAGGGTATTGTTATGAACCTATTGGAAAAGTTTACCCCTGTGGAGCACGTGATGGGGAGCTTAATAAATAGCACAAAGTGGGACAGCTAAAGGCATACAATTATGTTGAAGCGGCTTCTCATCTCCTTTCTCTGAGTTCTGCTTCTCATCCCCATTCTTATCCCTATTCTTAGTTACTTAGTTTCATTATAGTAAGTTGAGTGTTATAATTGATATCTCAAGTTGTAATCAGTGTTCCAGTTCTTGTTATTTCGGTAGTGTTACACTACTCCACCCAGTTGAAGATATCCCAACACACACCATGGACATCTAGCAAACTGAATTGGATGACATGAACTCACGGATGTTATCAAACAAATTGAAGCAAATAATTCTGTCTGAGGAGGACATAAAAAGTATGTATAGCCCTTGAAAATTCTCAGTCATCATAAAACTTATAGGCAAATGACTGGCGCATCACTACTTAAAAAAAACTCCAAGACCTATGGAAAATTAATGAGAACTTTTCTCTCATCGATCTTGGTGAAGATTACTACACTGTCAAGTTGACCAGGGAGGAAAATATGACAAAAATATTGCATAATGTACCATGGCTCATCAATGGATTCTTTCTTTCGATCCAAAATGGGTGCCAAATTTTGTGGCCAAAGAAGCTCACCTAAGCTATACAACTGTGTGGGTTCGTCTTCCACAATTATCCACAGAATTTTATGATAGAATTATACTATCAAGAATTGGCAACTGCATTGGCAAATTGCTCAAAGTAGATACATGCACCTCAGCTACATTAAGGGAGAGATATGACAGACTGTGTATGGAGTTGTCTCTTGAACAACCAGTACAAAACTACCTTCTAATTGGCCAATATAAACAACTCATTCTATACGGTGATGATATTCTATGCAAAGTATGTGGAAAGTTGGGACACACAAGTCTGCGATACTCACAAGCCACCTTACCAACTAAAAAAAAGGCAGACCAATCAGACATTGAGCCACCGCTGTCCAAAATGAGCAAGCAGGGGAATGGATGACAGTTTCCTTTCCTAAAAAGGGCAAAGCTAAGGCAGCCATTCAGTAAAAGGAAAAGGCTAGTGCAAATATATCCCCTGGTATAAATATTCGAATGTATCATGCTATGTCAAGTAAGTATCTCAATACCCATCCTTTAAGTTATATTAACAAACAGATTCTAACTAATATTCCAAATAATTTAGTAAGCACATTTCAATCTGATCTTAGTAATGAATAAACTTTTGTCGACAAAACATAAGTTACTAAACCAAATGATGAAAGTGAAAGCAGTCTTGCTAAACCAGCTAAACAGCACAAGGTTTTGGGAAAAGAGAAAAACAAAAAAAAATCAAAAAACAAAAAATGTGCATGAAGAACAAGTTGTCCTTCTTACAAATATCACAGACGTGGCACTTTGTCCAGGCATGATTAATGAACAAAATCCTTTGCTTAATGCAATGGAATTGGACACAATCCACATAATTACCAATCCGACAAGCCAAGAAATAATCAATTACTCTACTAACAATAATTACAAAACTAATAATAATAGCATTCCGACTCAGCATGCATGCCTCACCCCTCATAACCAATCCTCTCTCAAACACTTGAAAAACAAAAGCAGCCAAGTGGCAGAGGATATATCCATGCAGGATTTTGTTATAAACCTCATGCAACAATCTGCCCAAGCTATACAAATAGAGGCAATTATTAGAAACCCCCCCAATTACCTTCCAAACACACCTCATATAAACAACCAAGCTTACTAAAATGCCCAGACCTCCACTCACATTAAGGAGAAGATTTCGATTGATACAACTGATCTCTCTTAAAATCCAACAATGAACAATCTACCAATCTTCCACCTTAGTTCCCCTCAAACCCAGTGATCTATGCTCATCCACCAAGCCCACCCAACCACACATCACAATCGTGGGTGGAACTGGTGCTTCAAGGCCATGCAGTGTCTTTTAACATGGAGATAAATGGGCAGAAATCCATCCTCATAAACTAAAACACACACTTCCTAGCTTATTTGATCTTAGAGGGGATGAACTTAGCCATGAACAACTACATAAACCAAGTTTGGATGAGCAACATTCTTCAACCACTAGCCCCGTCAATGAATCAAAACTTAGTAAACAACATGCAACAGATGTGGAATATTTCACATAACCCCAACTAGCAGATGCTTCAAAACCCACCTCAAAATCTTTCATGCTTTGCTCCGGAGGATCTAATGCTCTTGAATCCAGTATTCAAACAACGGACTGCTCAACCCATGCACAACCAACAACACGACCCCCAACCAAATCCAATGGACGAGCAAGCTCCAGTCCAAAACATGCCAAACCAGGAAGGGATACAGGAGGAAGGAGAGGAGGAGGAAAACTTGCCACACTAGGGGGATCCGGCAATGGTGTCACGACCCATTTCCACAATAGGTCATGAGGGCGTCACACCATTGTCAGGCAAGCCAACGCGGAAATATTTCTAAATTCTTTTGTTGCTTGTAGTTAGAAATGAGTAAAATAGATACTTAATTTTGAAGTAAGCCAGAAAAGCAAAATACCGTAATAGCATAATTATATTCAAAAATAAATGTCTACCAAAGTGTGTGCCAGAACCTGGTATCACAAGTATGGGCATCTAGTAGAGTATACAAAAGATATCTCTATCCTACTCTCTGAAATAGGGAAAAGACAGAAAAAGTAAAGGAAAACTCTATCTGGCTACTGAGCGGTATAGGAAGGAAGGAGCTCACCGTGGAAGTCTCTGCCGCAAGATCAAGGGCGTGCACCGGACTGGCAACCAGATATATCTGCCTCAAATCCTGTACAATTAAGTACAGAAGCATAGTATGAGTACATAAACAATATGTACCCAGTGAGTATCCTGTCTAATCTCGAAGAAGTAGGTCGACTTGATACTCACTAGGGTCAAACAATATATCAAAGTATTATACTAACCATGAAGAATCACAAATAAGCAACAGTTTATAACAAGGCATATAAGTCTTACTCTCCACTATATTTCCAACTTTCGTTATATTTCTCGATTTATATCGGGCTATGAAATGCAATATCAACATTTAAAACTCTCAGGCAAGCAATATAAGAATGCGCAAATATGCCGAGGCGACGGCCCGATCCAACAGAAATAAACTGTGCACTTGCCGAGGGTCGACGGCGCGCTTATAGATGTATCTACTCATATCGAGGCGATCAGCCCGATCTACAAATAACAAGCAATATCAAGTATACACACGAAGGCACATCAATAGTCAATAATTCCAGGCAAGATTTCAACAAGTATGCAAGTTTATTCTTATTCCCTTTCAAGTCTCTAGCATATCCTAGGTGATCGTAACAACAAAATAATATGGAGATTTCTATAAATAAAGCATGGTGTGGGTCCTAAACTACCCGGGTGATTAGCATAGTAGTAGATACCCATGGACTCTCGTCACCTAGCGCGTGTGTAGCCCCCGCATTTAGTAACGATTCCTCAATTATTATTCCTATGGGGATAATTCCCTCTTACAAGGTTAGAAAGGAGACTCACCTCGTTCCAAAGCATACTTTAATATCAAGAACAAGCCCAAGTCCTAAATTCGGAGCCGAACGATCACAAACTAGTTAAATGAAGTAAGAACTAGTCAATATAGTAGGGGTATGCATTCGATTTATCGATTCGATTTTGACCCTTATCGATAATTACTTATCGATTTGTACATATGTTTATCGTTATCGTTTCAATAAGGTTTCGATTTTTTCGATTTCGATTGATCGATTTTGGGGGCTTATCGATTCCACGGAAAGTATATCGCTATAAACGCGCCTAACTAATATGGACAAAAAGAAGCTAAAATAAGACGAACACCATTTATAATATAAAAATTGTGTCGACAAGCACATGCAACAAAACTAAAGTAAGGGATCAAATGTATGCCACCAACACTCCAACGGTATAAAAAAACAAAACAAAACAAAACACATCATCACGGCTAATTCTATTTTCTATTAATTTGAATTTCATTCCCTTGATCTTTAAATATGATCATTCCTTAAATGTGTAGAGGAAATAATAGGGTTAGGGACTAGGGTAAAGGAAAGGGTATAGATTAGGGAAAATAATATTGTATAGCCGCTTTCAAAATAGTAGCAGAATATATATACATTCTGTATGTTATATTAATCTACACAAATAGGTAATTACTCATTTAACAAGTGTCTACAGTCTAGGGGTGTGCATTCGATTTATCGATTCGATTTTGACCCTTATCGATAATTACTTATCAATTATCGATTTGTACATGTGCTTCTCGTTATCGTTTCAATAAGGTTTCGATTTTTTCGATTTTGATTTTGATAACAAATAATCGATTCGATTTATTGATAAACCGATTCGAATGCACACCCCTAAAATATAGGCCTACAAGATCGAATTCTAACTATTTAAGCGATTCCCCAACTTTTTTCACAACTAGTCAATACAGGCCTACAAGTCGCTTCTGCGGAGCTGGCCTAAGGCGATTGGACCGCTTATGCAGTCTGGGGACCAATTTTACGGAACCGCTCTTGTGGTTTTGAAGCCGCTTATGCGGTTTCCCTTAGCCAGGCCATTGGCCACTTCTGCGATGGTTTGACCACTTATGCGGTCCCGCTTCTACGGTCCTAGAACCGCATATGCGGTTATGACAGAAGCAGCAAACCTTCAGCTATTCTTCAACTTTCCTACTTCGCTCGAACCTCGCTCATTTGACGCTTGGGGCTCCCGAGCCCCGCCCGAACATACCGATAAGTCTAAAATCATGAGGTGGACCTACTCGAACCCTCGGAACACCCAAAGCAATGCTAAATCTTGGAATCACCCCCTAAAACCAAATAAACCAAACTATTGAACTTCAAGTTCTTAATTTTCTTCTAACGGGTCAAAACGCCCTTAAACTACTCGGATTGACACCAAATTTTATGGGCAAGTCTTAACTGATATTTCGAACCTGTACCAAGTTTAGGAACCAAAATTCGAGCCTGGCACCTAGGAAATCAATGATTTCTTAGTTTCTTTAATTCTTTAAAACTTCAATTTAATAATTTCCAATAAAAATTCATTACTCGAGCTAGGGACCTCGGAATTCGATTCCGGGCATACGCCCAGGTCCTATATTTTCCCATGGACCCTCCAAGACCATTAAATCACAAATCCGGGTCTATTTTCCCAAAAGTTGACCGAAGTCAAACTTGGTCTTTTAAGAGAATCTTAAAGAAAGAATTGGACATATTTTTACTCAAAACTCTTCCAACTCCCGAACCAACCGTCCCCGCAAGTTATAAATTAGCTAAAGCAAGCACGGGAAGTCTTATTTAAGGGAACGGGGTTCTAAAAGGCAAAATAACCAGTCGGGTTGTTACATTCTCCACCTCTTAAATAAACGTTCGTCCTCGAACGGACATAGAAAAGTACCTGGACTACTGAATAAGTGGGGATATCTGCTCCGCATGTCCTTTTCGGACTCCCAAGTTGCCTCCTCAACCGGTTGGCCCCTCCACTGGACCCTCACCGCAAAAATTCTCTTGGACCTCAACTGGCGATCTTGTCTATCAATAATGGCGACTGGCTCCTCCTCGTAGCCCAAATTCTCATCTAACTGAATAGTACTGAAGTCCAACACGTGGGATAGGTCAGCATGATACTTCCAAAGCATCGAAACATGAAAAACTGGGTGAACTCCCGATAAACTAGGGGGTAAAGAAAGCTCATAGGCAACCTCCCCAACTCGTCTCAACACCTCAAAGGGGCCAATAAACCTTGGGCTCAACTTGACCTTCTTCCCGAACCTCATAACGCCCTTCATGGGAAAGACTTTCAAGAGAACCTTCTCTCCAACCATAAATGATACATCACGCGCCTTCTGATCCGCGTAGCTCTTCTGTCTGGACTGAGATGTGTGAAGTCTCTCCTGAATCAACTTTACCTTATCCAAGGCATCTTGTACCAAATCTGTGCCAAGTAACTTAGCCTCATCGGGCTCAAACCACCCGATAGGAGAATGACAGCGTCAGCCATATAAAGCCTCGTACAGGGCCATCTCTATGCTAGACTGATAGTTGTTGTACGCAAACTCCACTAAAGGCAAGAACCGATCCCACTGCCCTCCAAAGTCAATCACACATGCTCTTAGCATATCTTCTGAAATCTGAACTGTCCGCTCCGACTGCCTGTCAGTCTGAGGATGGAATGTTGTGCTAAGCTCCACACGGGTCCCCAGCTCACTTTGAACGGCTCTCCAGAAATAGGAAGTAAACTAAGGGCCTCGGTCTGATATGATGGAAACTGGCACACCATGCAATCGTACTATCTCCCGAATATAAATCTGAGCATACCTCTCCGCTGTATAGGTAGTCGCCATTGGAATGAAATGGGACGACTTGGTCAACCTATCCACAATGACCCATACTGAATCAACCTTCCGCAAAGTCTGCGGCAACCCCACTATGAAATCCATGGTGATGCGCTCCCACTTTCACTCCGGAATAGGCATCCACTGGAGTAGGCCACCCGGTCTCTGATATTTACACTTGACCTGCTGACAATTCAAACACTTCGTCACATACTTCACTATGTCTTTATTCATCCTCCGCCACCGGTAATGCTACCTCAAATCACGATACATCTTCATAACTCCCGGGTGGATAGAATAACGCGAACTGTGTGCCTCCTCTAGGACCCTCCTCCTCAGACCATCAACATTAGGAACACACAGACGACCCTAGAGTCGTAAAACACCTGTAAGCATGTGATTTTTGCCTAATATGAAATACTCTAATAAAAATCCCCAAAAAATAGATTTTTCTTACTTATTTGCCATTTTTAGGAATTTTGTAGATTTTTATTAATTGAAAAATATTAAAAATATGACGCATGGCATTTAGGCCTTAATTTTACATTTTTAGGATTAATTAGTAATTAATTATTTTATAAAAAATGAAAACTACAAAAATGCTTCATTTTTACCCCTTTTCTTTTTATTGATTTTTCTCTTTTTATTTAAGATTAAGTAGCTTTTATAATTTTCATTATTAGTATAGTTTTAGATAATTTAGGTTTTTTAATTCTAGGATTTTTAATAAAAAAAAAGAAGATAAAAAGAAATTGGGAATAATAAAAATTGGAAGAACCTTCCCCAAAAAATATTCCCCCCCCCCCCCCCCCCAAAACCCCCCCCCCCTCCCAAAACACTTCTCCCCATATGAGACCTCCCCCTAAAATTATTTTCCCATAAAATACCTTCCCCCAAAAATAATCCCCCATATACACCCTATACACTATTATATAATACACAAATATACACACAAAAAAGGGGGATCCAACGAAGAACGGATCCCTCACCTCTAAAAATTCAAAAAGTGCCGCAATTAATCAGGAGAGGATCCCCCATCATTCTCTCTTCTTCTGCAGAAAGAGACCCAGCTGAAAATACACAAGGGAACCAGCTCGCACGAACCACAAAACACAAGATACCACACCCCCAACCTTCACCTTCTCCAGACCTAGACTAGGACCTCATAAGCTTCAGCCATTTTTGAATCTTCAGCAACCAAATGACCTAAACCAGTAGCAGTTTGCCGGAAGCCTGAAGCAGTGATGCCACCGGCGATGATCTGCCATCCGAAAATGGGAGAAAACAGATGCTGAAAACAGATATCAGTCGATTTTGGTTTTTGGTTTTTGATTCAGATTGTTATTTTTCTGACTTCAACGTTCATCGATATTAAGGAAAAAAATTCAACTGATTTTTAGCTTCAGTTTTGATTTCAAACGCGAAACACATGATGAAATTTGGGTTGTTCCTTTAGTTCTGTTTTTTCGGAAACATGAGTGATTTGAAACGGGTTTTTCAATCGTTGGAGAGTTGTTGTTGAGTTCCGATCCAAGATTCTGGTTCGAGTTTGCCGATTCGTTTGAAGCTGCGTTGATCTCCGGTTGTAACCGTGACTCTATTTCAGTCCATGTAACTGCCGCGATTCGATTAATCAGAAATCGTTGCTCTATTTGTATAAGTTTCTGGTGCCTATTCCCGCTTCATTTTTTTTAAATCTGATAACTGAGATGGATTTATGGTCGGGTGTCTTTGTATGAAATCTGTTTTGTAAAATGCTTGTTAGATCTTATGGGAGTTGATTTTTCATTATTTTCGCGTTCGTAATTAGTTTGCCGAAATATCTTTGAAGAACAGTAGATTCACTCTTAAGTAGGATGTGATATTAAGTTGCTCGAAAATTGAAATAGGGAGTTTTATACATGGGTTTTGCTCTACTGGAATTCTCCCTTTCTTGTAACTTTAAAGGTTCCTCAACACTGTTTCTAATTAGAAAATATCTTTCGTGCTTTTGAGTTCATGTTAGTTCCAGATTAATTATAGGTGCCCGTAATCCGTTCTGCTTGTTCTCCACACTTGCTTTTAGTTAGTAGAACTTGTTGGTTTAGTTTAGCAGAGAGACATTCTGGATTCTCGTCCTTTCCTTTTTCAATTACTACAAATTGATGCGAAAAATGGCATAATTTTGTGCGTTACCATGTAGCTAACATGCTTATTTGTGAGTTCGCGCAACTTATTTGTTAGAATAATCATAAAAAATGCTTTAGGTGTGACTTAATCTATCATCGTGATCGTGTACACTTTCTCGTGACATATTTACAATCTTTAAATAGTTTAGGTGAGCCGTATCGCTTAATTCATAACAATTTATGACCCTCATGAGTTAAGTTGGCAACTTGGTTAGAATAATTCGAGGAGCGCCATGCCAAACAAAAATGACAATTGCATGGCCCTCGTGTGATTAATCTTGTTTATCCTTAGAATTCGAGGTGTGCCATTTAGCAAATTTCCATGGCCCTCGCAAAGTGCAAACGCGTAGTTGCTTTAGGCGTGTATTTTAATAATCTACTTTCCTAAACTCGGGTGCACATTTATGTGACCAAAATTCAAATCTCAACAATGTTAAAAATGTCAAAAATCACGGGTGCATTTATGTGACGTGCGTGTTTTAATGACGTTGCAATTCTCTTTAAAAAATAATAATAAAAGTAGTTAAAAGTTAAAATTTGCACATAGGTTCATAATTGTTTAAAATCAGATAATTAAGCCGAATATAACAGTTGAGAGACCGTGCTAGAACCACGGAACTCGGGAATGCCTAACACCTTCTCCCGGGTTAACAAAATTCATTACTTGGATTTCTGGTTCGCAGACTGTTAAACAGAGTCATATTTTCCTCGATTCGGGATTCAACCGGTGACTTGGAACACCATAAATCTCCCAAGTGGTAACTCTGAATTTTTAATAATAATCCCATTTCGATTGTCACTTCAAGTTGGAAATAACTCCCTTTACTCTACTATCCTCGGGGGTGTAGAAGAAAAAGGAGGTGTGACAGCTCTGGCGACTCTGCTGGGGATCGAACCCAGAATCTCTGGTTTCGCAAACCAGAACTTCGTTTCAAGGTTCAAGAATTTGAGCTTAAAATAATTGTTATATTTGGCTTTATCTGATTTTCCTACATATTTCCTGCTAAATGTGCTAAACGCTTTACCGCTTGATATTATCTGAACTGTATATAAACTGTGCCGACACCCTTCTCTTCTCACCTCCGGGGATGTGCTTACTGGTTGAGACTTCCTATTCTGTTAATGTCATACCCTGAAATAAGAAAGAGGCCGGACAAGTTACTAAGCCAGATGGCCTTTTGGTTCCCGGTACATAGCCCCCTCCTCGACTTGAGTTGTCCGCTCGGCTACACAGTCTAGAATACATACCCAGGTTTTGAACCTAGAATAACTTGACTTCATGCCGGAACCCTAGTAGGAACGCTTATTTGCATCACGTGCATATGACTTAGGGGACTTAACACAGGGGTTGGGTCCGTCTAGGACAGGTAACCTGAAATGAAAAGACCATCCTGATGTATCTTACGTGTTACGTGTGCATTATTTGTCTCGGACTCGCATGCTAACCGGCTTTGAATGTCTGGGAAAAGTTGAAGAAAAAAAGAGAAAAAGAGAAACTAGCATTGTAGAGAGTTGATTACCTATATTAGAAAAACCAATATCCAAGTAGTGCCGAAGCTCTGCCGGATTTTTAGAAAAATAAAAGAGAAAAAAGGAAAAAGTATTTTTCATAGTTTGTTTGCCAATGAAAAGAGTTTTATGTTCAAATTAGTTTGTCTTGTTTGCCACTGAAAAAGAAAATATAAAAGAGTCTTGTTTGCAGAAATAGTGCATTTGCCAACGAAAGAGTCTGGTTTTCGAAAATAGTTAGGCGTATTTGCCTGAACTACGCTGGTTTGATTCTCACCGGATGTGAGATACGTAGGCAACCCTCATCGGGTCCAACCTCCCCTTTGCAAAAATAGCCAAAAAAATGTGTCTAAATTTTAAATTTTGGCATGAATAAGTCAGGTGAAGTCATTCTTGTCAGAAATAGCCAAATATTCCCGAAAGGGATGCCGGAAGGCTGCTTTTGCAAGAACAGCCACCTTTTCGTCAGTTTCCAAGATCTTGGCCAGTTAGCCAACTCGGCCTTAAAATCTTCGTCCCCGAGGTGCTGAAAGGCCGTGTTTGCAAAACCAGGTCTTTTATTTTAATTTGAAAAACAAGAAAAAGAGTCGTTGGTCAAGTGAATACCGTTTGGATTTTGGTCAAAATATGTCGATCCAACTTCGGCGGCATCTTAAACCGTTCTTGCCGAAATAGCCCTAGAGTATCTTTCAGTTGTCGAAAGGCTATTCTCGTAAAATAACGGACGAGTTTGTGAAGTGTCATAAAATAATCCTCCCCGGCCTCAAAATTCATGTGAAATTAAGAAGGGGCCACGTTTGCAAAAATAGCCATTTGGTTAAAATTGGCATATAGGGGAAGGAATCTGTCAGTCTGTTTTTGAATTTGTATTTCTTTTGATTAGAGTGTGTGGGTTGTTTGATTTTCGAGTCTGTATTTCGTCTTTTTGTCAGAGTCTGTTAGTTTTGTTTAAGTTTGTCAGTTTTTAAATCATTGTAATCAAAGTTTGTTCTAATGTGAAAAATTGAAAGTTCCAAAATAGGTTTTATTATTTTTTACCTTTTATCTTCACGAACTACGTCCGGTCTGATTCATGCGAGGTCATGATACGTAGGCAATCTACATAGGATTCGACCATAACTAAAAGAAAAATAAAAGAAAAAAGAGAGGCAAAACCACAAAAAGGGCAAAAAGAAAAGAAAATAGCGGAAAAACAAAAAGAAAGAAAAGAAAAATCAAGAAAGGAAGAAATAGGAACAAAAGAAGATAAAGGCAAGAGTGAAAAGAAGAAAAAAACAAGAGGGAAAAGAATAAAAATAGAGGAAGAGGAAGTTTGCAATTGGAAATAGGGAAAAGGCCGGGATGACGTATGCGACCGATCATAAGCTGTTACCCATATGTTAATTGCCTTAACACTAACATGATGGTTTCATTTTGTCATGTCATTCCAGTGGTTGGTTTGTGGTTTTAGAGTGGTAACTCGTTTTTACAACACAAGGACAAAAGGCAGTTGGCATCCTAGCAACCCATTCCTACAACACCCGGGCAAAAACCACACTGAACATGACAGGCCAAGAATCAGATACCAGTATCGTGGACCCGTAAAAAGAGGTGGAAGGGGTAGATGTCAAAGAAATGAATGAATAGATATATAAGTTGAGACAACAGATGGCCGAGATGCATCAGGCCTGGGCTAAGGGTCAGCCAGTGCCAGTTTATCCTGCCAATCCAGCATATATCCCACCTTTGGTTCAGTCTCAGGAGCTTCCTCCTGCGAATGCATCTCCACCTTTCCTTTTCTACCAACAGAGTTATAGCATCACCTCCTACCCTCCCCAAGCTCCACCACCCAAACAAAACCCTCCTCCACCAATCACCCCTGTCATTGTGGCGCCTCCACCTGCCACACTGCAAAAATCTTCCAGTGAGCCCATGTTTCAAGCTCACGACAGCTAGTACTATCCTCCTGAGCCTACCTTTAAATTTCCTGAGCCATATTCCTACACTCCTCACTTCGATCTCCCGGTGGAAACTAAAAAGCCGCTTAAAACCCCGGAGCAGGAAGAGATTATTCGAAAAGTAAAAAGCCTGGAGCAGTCCTTCAGGAACATGAAAGGGTTGGGTGGCCAAGTCAGTGTGGCCTATAAAGATTTGTGTCTTTTCCCGGATGTTCAGTTACCCACAGGGTTCAAAATGCCAAAATTCAATCTTTATGACGGGCACGGCAATCCGGTAGCTCATCTAAGGGGATTTTGCAATAAAATGAGAGGAGCTGGGGGAAGGGATGAGTTATTGACGGCGTACTTTAGTCAAGGTCTCAGTGGTGTGGCATTGGAATGGTACACGCGACAGGATCAGGCCCGATGGTACACGGGTGGGATGATTTGGCCCAAGCATTTGCGTGCCACTTTCAGTACAATCTCAAAATTGTCTCGGACCGCCTGTCACTGACTAAGATTGAAAAAAAGCCTGGGGAAAGCTTCAGAGAGTATGGTTTCCGGTGGAGAGAACAAGCGGCAAGAGTTGATCCTCCAATGAAAGAAAACGAGATGGTCGATTACTTCTTACAAGCTTTGGAGCCTACTTACTATGGTCACCTGGTTTCAGCAGTGGGAAAATCTTTTAACGAGGTAGTAAAAATGGGTAGCATGGTGGAAGAGGCGATTAAATCCAACAAGATTATGAGCTATTCAGCAATCAAGGCGACTACCCAGGCTATCCAGAGTGGCACTGGAGGGGTACTAGGAAAGAAAAAGAAAGAAGATGTGGTGGTAGATGACTCGAGAACTTGGTCCAAGGGCCCATCACCATATTACCATCAACCTTGACCCCGTCTCCAAACCTACTCCCACGCTCCACAACACTATTACCCACCCCGTGGTCCCCACTTCTCTGTCCACCATGCCCATACATACCCCCAACATCCTACCTACGCACCATGGTATGCACCCACCCTACAAAGTGCCTACCCAACTCAAAATACCTACCCACCTCCAAGAGCTTACAAGACTCCCCCTGGAGCAGGTTTGCGAGCCAATCAAAATTTCAAGCAAGAGAGGTCACAGAAGCAGGAAGCTTTCACCCCCATCGGAGAGTCATATGCAGACTTGTTTGAGAAACTAAAGCATTATAACCTTATTGCACTGATTCTTCCGAATAATGTGGACAAGCGTGCAAGAAGCTTTGACCCTTCTAAAAGGTGTGAATACCATTCTAATGCCCAGGGGCACGATGTCGAAAGTTGCCGGGATTCGAAGAGAGAGATAGAAAGAATGATTCAGGAAGGGATAATTGCGGTCCAGGACAGTGCCACCCAAAACATTACACATAATCCTTTACCTGCACATGGTGGTGCACATTTTGTGGGGAATATCCATGGCGACGGGGAGTATGAGAATCCTCTCGGAAACTTGGTGAATGAAGGCCCCAGCAATTTTGATGGGCAATCCAGTGGCTAAGATGTCGAGCTTGGTGAATGGAAAGACGCTCCATCTCCTGGTTAGCTAGAGTGGAGTCTTAGTGGTTTATTTTTTTGTCATTTCTATTGTCCGGGTTATTTTCAGGGTTGTAATCCGGACATTGTCTTGTGACTCAAACCCTTCTATATTTTCACTTTGCTTTGTTAGTCATAATAGCTTGTTTAGTGCCATCTAGGTTTGTTTAAGGGTTCTAACTTTAGTCTAGTTTGCTTGTTTTGTTGTTTGAACCGTTTTACCGTCAGTCTAATGCAATTCTCTGTTTCCTGCCATTTCTAGTCATTTTATTTAGTTCCCTTCTCCTTTTACAATTCTTTTCACGCTAGTTCTAGTGACATGACATGCACACATAATTCTCAGCCTGGTTTTTTAAAAGTCAGTTCAGTAATGAAGCAATGAAACAATGTTGCAAATGTAAGGACATTCGATGGAAATAAGTAAAGGCATTGTGAGATCGCCTCGAGCCCAAATCAAGTGAACTGGGGCAAATAGAACATAAAAAAATACCATTGAAATGCGTTATGCCGCATCGGTTTGAAGCCAAAGGCAAATTTGCCCCAAGTCTACAGGGACCGTTCGTGGTACTGAGATTGTTGTCCAATGGTGCTAGGTAATTGACAAATACAAAAGGCAAATATGTGAATCAGTCAAAAGGCGTTATGTGTGTTCTCCTCAGCTTGTTTAACTGTGTAGTTTGTACTTGGCATGTGTTGGAGATTGGAATGACGAAGGCATTTTATTCTGCTATCCAAACACTTTATCCTTTGTTACCCCTTTGAACCTCGGTTATTTTCTTGCATACCCATCTTTCAGAATCAATAATAAAACTCATAAGCCCGAGCAGGGAAAGTAAGTGGAGAAACAAGAGAAAAACAGTGAAAAAGAAAAGAAAAGAAAAAGAGGAAAGAAAAGAAAAGAAAAGAAAAGAAAAGAAAAGAAGAGAAAAGAAACGAAAAAGAAAAAAGAAAAAAAAGAATGAAAAAAAAGAAAAGGAAAAGTGGAAGAAAGGAAAGATCGCAACAACAAAAGTAGTCGCCTGAACTACGTTCGACTTGATACCGAAAGGGTACGTAGGCAGCCTCTCCCTGAGGTTCAGTCACACCGAAATAAAAATCCAAAAATCCCCAAGGAAGAAACTGGGGCAGAAGTTGTGGTTGTTGCAAGAGATTTGATTCCGAAAGTTGTAATTTTGAAACCATGCTGAATTATTTTGAGCCTTTGATACCTTTTCTTTCTATCCCCATCCAAAAGCCCGTATTACGGTCCAAAGAAAGACCTTCTGATCAGTCTTCAAGAAATGCCGAGTCACGTAAGTAGAGGTGAATCATGTCAGGGGCCACACTCTGGTACAAGAAGCAAACACTCCGGTACGAGTAGAAAAATGATGAAGATGATAGAGTCTTGTTGATGAAATCCTTCAAGGATCCCCCAAGGCAATGAAAGATGAGAGAAATCAAAATGAGAGAGTCTTATTGGTGAAAACCTTCACGGGCACCATAAGGCGACGGTGAGACGAGAGAAAACCAAAAATAAGAGAGGCTTGATGGTGAAAACCCTTCGAGCACTACAAGTTGGATTGTGAATCAGATCGGATAATCGGAGCATTGAAGACCAGTTTCACGGTGAAAGGGTACAACAAGAGCTGAACATCAGATTTGCTAAACAAAGTAGGCTCCAAGTGCATGTCAAGGTCGCTAGAGTCGGTATCCACATCTGATGGTTTGCTACTCTGTATGTTTCTTGTTAGGAATCGTCTCTTTCCATTATCCTTTACTCTATTCCTCCCACCTTGTTTTACTCCCTCTTCCTAGGTCGATTGTTTAAAACAAGTGAGAAATGACTTCAAAATCTGCCACCAATCTTTCCAATTAAACAAATAGGATCTGGTGAACACATAAAGGCGTCAAGTCAGGAGAAAACAGCAGGCACAATGAGTTGGCCACAATCAACATGCTTTGGGATTCGTGTGAAATACAAGGGTTTGATACGTCTCAATTTAGGAACCACGCAACAGATGGAGGGTGGTTTGGTAAATGGATCAGAGGTATTCTCCATGTCAAGGGTAGCAAAGAAAGTGGTTAGTCAATAAACAAGCAAGATCTTGGAGTGGGAATCAGTTATCGTGACAAATGAAGGAATAATAAACTCAAAGCCGCAGTCAATGGTCAAGCCAAGAAAGAACATCATATACACGAAGTGGGGACAATAGACATGTAGTGGGATTTATATGAAACATAAGGGTTGGGGAGATGCCAGCTCATGCAATGCAAAAAATGATGGATATCGGGCCGCCTTCAAAGTTCAAGGCCACAAACCAACCACCACATTTTTAACTCACAAGTTTTCTTTATTTGAAACAGGAACAAAGCAGTGCAAGAAAGTTGGTTCAACAGTAAGGGAACAAGAAAGGAAAGAAAAAGAAAAGGAAGAAGAGGAGAACCGACAAAAGGGAAGTTTCTCAAATCATTAACCTTTGCCATTGCTTTTCACAATGTTTCCTCCTAGGATAAAAGGCCTAGTCTGATGGATTTTTCTCCAGATCATAATCTTAGTCTAACGAATCTTTCTCCTAAGATAACAAAAGACCTGGTCTGATGAATCTTCTCCTAGGATCTAAATCTTAGTCTGATGAATCGTTCTCCTAAGATAACAAAATGGACCTAGTCTGATGAATCTTCTCCTAGAGTCAAAATCTTAGTCTGACGAACCTTTCTCCTAAGATAACAAAAGGGACCTAGTCTGATGAATCTTCTCCTAGAGTCAAAATCTTAGTCTGATAAATCTTTCTCCTGAGATAGAAAACCTAGTCTGATGAATTTTCTCCTAGAATCAAAATCTTAGTCTGATGAATATCTCTCCTAAGATAGCAAAATGGACCTAGTCTGGTGAATCTTCTCCTAGGATCTACATCTTGGTCGAATGAATCTTTCTCCTAACATAGAAAACCTAGTCTGATGAATCTTCTCCTAGAGTCAAAATCTTAGTCTAATAAATATCTCTCCTAAGATAGCAAATGGACCTAGTCTGATAAATCTTCTCCTAGAGTCAAAATCTTAGTCTGATGAATATCTCTCCTAAGATAGCAAATGGACCTAGTCTGGTGAATCTTCTCCTAGGATCTACATCTTGGTCGGATGAATCTTTCTCCTAAGATAGAAAACCTAGTCTGATGAATCTTCTCCTAGAGTCAAAATCTTAGTCTGATGAATATCTCTCCTAAGATAGCAAATGGACCTAGTATGATGAATCTTCTCCTAGGATCTACATCTTGGTCTGATGAAATTTTCTCCTAAGATAGTAAGATAGAAGACCTATTCTGATGAGCTTTCTCCTAGGATCAAAATCTTAGTCTGATGAAACTTTCTCCTAAGATAACAAATGAACCTAGTCTGATGAATCCTCTCCTAGAGTCATAATCCTAGTCTGATGAACCTTCTCCTAGGATCAACATCTTAGTCCGATGAATATGTCTCCTAAGATAGAAGACCTAGTCTGATGAATCTTCTCCTAGGATCAAAATCTTAGTTTGATGAATCTTTCTCCTAAGATAAAAAAACCTAGTCCGATGAATTTTCTCCTAGGATCAACATCTTAGTCTGATGAATCTTTCTCCTAAGACAAAAACCCTAGTCTGATGAATCTTCTCCTAGAGTCAAAATCTTAGTCTGATGAATCTTTCTCCTAAGATAACAAAAGACCTAGTCTGACGAATCTTCTCCTAGAGTCTAAACCTTAGTATGATGAATCTTTCTCCTAAGATAACAAAATGGACCTAGTCTGATGAATTTCCTCCTAGGATCAAAATCTTAGTCGGGTGAAACTTTCTCCTAAGATAACAAGACAACAAAAACCTAGTCCGATGAATTTTCTCCTAGGGTCTGCATGTTAGTCTGATGAATATTTTTCCTAAGATAACAGAAAAGCTAGACTGATGAATTTTCTCCTAGGATAAAAATCTTAGTCAAATAGTTTTACTCACAGGGGTCGTACATTCCAATCAAGTCTTTAGCTTTGCTCTCACCATCGTATCAATAGCTTAAGTAACAACTCACAAGTCTGCCCAGCCACCAAACTGGGGCAGAAAATTTTCTTTGTTTTTTTTTTTTNTGCAGTCAGGAGCCCACCTGGAGAACAAGGGAATACTTTTCAAGCGTTGCAGTCAAGAGCCCACCTGGAGAACAAGGGAATACTTTTCAAGCTCCAGGAGTCAGGCGCCTACCTGGAAAACAAGGGAAGTACAATTCAAATCTTAGCTTTTAATTTTGATATTGGATAACATGATGTGCCCAGTCACCAAACTGGGGCAGAAAATTTTCTTTGTTTGTCTATTTTGTTGCAGTCAGGAGCCCACCTGGAGAATAAAGGAATACTTTTTAAGCGTTGCAGTCAGGAGCCCACTGGAGAACAAGGGAATAATTTTCAAGTGTCAGCAATCAGGAGCCCGCCTGGAGAATAGAGGCACATATTTCAAATTGTAGTAGTCAAGCATTACTCTGAGGAATGGCAAAACATCTCTGATCACAACGCAAGGCAACAACGTAAGAAGTCCAGTGGAAGAATACAAGTTCAAGGCAACACAAGAGCAAGTTTGAAGACATAGATATAACCCTTTTGTAATTCATAGATCATAGCTTAGGCTAGCTTCTGTTTATTTTAACACGGTGTAATAAGGAGGTCAGCGAGCAGTAGCAGCAACAACAACAGTGAAATCACAGCTCCTGATAGTCCCAGCTACCAAACCTTCTGAACTACACCTGACCTGATTCTTTTATAGCCAAGGATATGTAGGCAACCTCTGAAGCAAGGTTCGGTCAGACTCTTTCAAAATATGCTTCTCATGGAGTTTCAAACTGGCAAAAATCCCTCAAATTGCTCACTTTATTTTTGCCCAAAAACTCTTCATGTTTCCGAGCAAAGAGGGGCAGCTGTAAGCATGTGATTTTTGCCCTATATGAAATACTCTGATAAAAATCCCAAAAAAATAGATTTTTCTTACTTATTTGCCATTTTTAGGAATTTTGTAGATTTTTATTAATTGAAAAATAGTAAAAATATCACGCATGGCATTTAGGCCTTACTTTTATATTTTTAGGATTAATTAGTAATTACTTGTTTAATAAAAATTGAAAACTACAAAAATGCTTCATTTTTACCTTTTTCTTTTTATTGATTTTTCTTTTTTTATTTAAGATTAAGTAGCTTTAATAATTTTTATGATTAGTATAGTTTTAGATAATTTAGGTTTTTTTAATTCTAAAATTTTTAATAAAAAAAAGAAGATAAAAAGAAATTGGGAATAATAAAAATTGGAAGAACCTTCCCCAAAAAATATCCTCCCCGCCCCCCCCCCAAAATACTTCTCCCCATATGAGACCTCCCCCCAAACTTATTTCCCCATAAAATACCTTCCCCCAAAAATAATCCCCCACATAAACTTTCCCTCACATACACCCTATACACTATTATTTAATACACAAATACACACACAAAAAAGGGGGACCCAACGAAGAACGGATCCCTCACCTCTAAAAATTCAAAAAGCGCCACAATTCATCAGGAGAGGATCCCTCATCGTTCTATCTTCTTCTTCAGAAAGAGACCCAGCTCACACAAACCACAAAACACAAGATACCACACCCCCGACCTTCACATTCTCCAGACCTAGACTAGGACCTCATAAGCTTCAGCCATTTTTGAACCTTCAGCAACCAAATGACCTAAACCAGTAGCAATTCACCGGAAGCCTGAAGCAGCGACGCCACCAGCGATGATCTGCCTTCCGAAAACGGGAGAAAACAGATGCTGAAAATAGATTTTAGTCGATTTTGGTTTTTGGTTTTTGATTTAGATTGTTATTTTTCTGAATTCAACGTTCATCAATATTAAGGAAAATATTTCAATTGATTTTTAGCTTCAGTTTTGATTTCAAACGCGAAACACATGATGAAATTTGGGTTGTTCCTTTAGTTCTGTTTTTCCGAAACCGGAGTGATTTGAAACGGGTTTTTCAATCGTTGGAGAGTTGTTGTTGAGTTCCAATCCAAGATTCTGGTTTGAGTTTCCCGATTCGTTTGAAGCAGCGTTGATCTCCGGTTGTAACCGTGACTCTATTTCAGTCCATGTAACTGCCGCGATTCGATTAATCAGAAATCGTTGCTCTGTTTGTGTAAGTTTCTGGTGCCTATTCCCGCTTCATTTTTTTAAATCTGATAACTGAGATGGATTTATGGTCGGGTGTCTTTGTATGAAATTTGTTTGGTAAAATGCTCGTTAGATCTTGTGGGCGTTGATTTTTCATTATTTTCGTGTTCGTAATTAGTTTGCCGAAATATCTTTGAAGAATAGTAGATTCACTCTTAAGTAGGATGTGATATTAAGTTGCTCGAAAATTGAAATAGGGAGTTTTATACATGGGTTTTGCTCTACTGGAATTCTCCCTTTCTTTTAACTTTAAAGGTTCCTCAACACCGTTTCTAATTAGAAAATATCTTTCGTGCTTTTGAGTTCATGTTAGTTCCAGATTAATTATAGGTGCCCGTAATCCGTTCTGCTTGTTCTCCAC
Organism: Nicotiana glauca; assembly: GCA_026770625.1. Classification (NCBI taxonomy): domain Eukaryota; kingdom Viridiplantae; phylum Streptophyta; class Magnoliopsida; order Solanales; family Solanaceae; genus Nicotiana; species Nicotiana glauca. The sequence continues at coordinate 48,512 of MU665200.1, forward strand.
ATTTTCTTTTAGTTAGTAGAACTTGTTGGTTTAGTTTAGCAGAGAGACATTCTGGATTCTCGTCCTTTCCTTTTTCAAATACTACAAATTGATGCGAAAAAAGGCATAATTTTGTGCGTTACCATGTAGCTAACATGCTTATTTGTGAGTTCGTGTCACTTATTTGTTAGAATAATCATAAAAAATGCTTTAGGTGTGACTTAATTTATCATCGTGATCGTGTACACTTTCTCGTGACATATTTACAATCTTTAAATAGTTTAGGTGAGCCATATCGCTTAATTCGTAACAATTTATGACCCTCATGAGTTAAGTTGGAAACTTGGTTAGAATAATTCGAGGAGCGCCATGCCAAACAAAAATGACAATTGCATGGACCTCGTGTGATTAATCTTGTTTATCCTTAAAATTTGAGGCGTGCCATTTAGCAAATTTTCATGGCCCTCGCAAAGTGAAAACGCGTAGTTGCTTTAGGCGCGTATTTTAATAATATACTTTCCTAAACTCGGGTGCACATTTATGTGACTAAAATCCAAATCTCAACGATGTTAAAAATGTCAAAAATCACGGGTGCATTTATGTGACGTGGTTCGAGAAGTGTTTTAATGACGTTGCAATTCTCTTTAAAAAAATAATAATAAAAGCGGTTAAAAGTTAAAATTTGCACATAGGTTCATAATTGTTTAAAATCATATAATTAAGCCGAATATAACAATTGAGCGACCGTGATAGAACTACGAAACTCGGGAATGCCTAACACCATCTCCCGGGTTAACAGAATTCATTACTTGGATTTCTGGTTTGCGGACTGTTAAACAGAGTCATATTTTCCTCGATTCGGGATTCAACCAGTGACTTGGGACACCATAAACTCCCAAGTGGCGACTCTGAATTTTTAATAACAATCCCGTTTCGATTGTCACTTCAAGTTGGAAATAACTCCCTTTACTATACTCTCCTCGGGGGAGGTGTGACAACACCATCCTTGCCAATAGAAACCTCCTGGGCACCTCCCTGAAGTACCGTCTTTCTAAGAAATGCCAAGTGTGGATCATCGAACTACCGAGCTTTGATTTTCCCCAATAGCAAAGACTGAGCAACTACACATGCTAGAATTCGGCTGGGCTCTGAAATGTCCAACCTCACAAGCCTGTTAGCTAAGGACTGGATGTCCAAAGCTAAGGGCATCTCCTCTGCTCGAATGAATGTCAAGCTACCCATACTCTCCGCTTTTCTGCTCTAGGCATCCGCGACCACATTCGCCTTGCCCGGATGATAAAGAATGGTAATGTCATAATCCTTTAGTAGCTCAAGCCACCTGCACTACCTCAAATTGAGATCCCTCTGCTTGAAAAATGATGTAAGCTGCGGTGATCGGTAGAAACCTCACAAAGCACCCCATACAAATAATGCCTCATTATCTTAAGAGCATGAACAATCGCTGCCAACTCCAGATCATGCACAAGGTAATTTTTCTCATGAATCTTCAGCTGACGCGAAGCATATGCAATAACTTACCCCTCCTACATCAACACACATCTCAAACCAACGCGTGAAGTGTCGCAATATACCGTATACATCCCTGTACCGGAAGGCAATACAAGAACTGGTGCCGTAGTCAAAGCTGTCTTAAGCTTTTGAAAGCTCTCCTCACAATCATCGGACCAATAGAATGGAGTACCCTTCTGGGTCAATCTAGTCAAGGGTGATTCAATAGATAAAAAGCCCTGCACAAATCGCCGATAATAGCCTGCTAACCCCAGGAAACTCCTGATCTCGGTCACTGAAGTAGGATGCGACCAACTCTGAACTGCCTCAATCTTCTTGGGATCCACCTTAATACCCTCTCCTAACACAACATGCCCCAAGAATGCCACTGACTCTAGCCAGAACTCACACTTGGAGAACTTAACATATAGTTTCTGCTCTCGCAAAGTTTGAAGCACCACTCTCAAATGTTGCTCGTGCTCCCTCAGGCTGCGTGAGTATATCAAGATGTCGTCAATGAAGATGATAACAAAAGAATCAATGTAAGGCCTGAACACCCTGTTCATCAAGTCCATAAATTCCTCTGGGGCATTAGTTAAGCCGAAGGACATCACCAGAAACTCATAGTGGCCATATCTAGTCCTGAATAGAGTCTTCGGAACATCCGAGTCCCGAATCTTCAACTGATGATACCCTGACCTCAGGTCAATCTTAGAGAACACCCTAGCTCCCTGCAGCTGGTCAAACAAGTCATCAATACGAGGCAATAGATACTTGTTCTTGATGGTGACCTTGTTCAACTGGAGGTAATCAATGCACATCCGCATAGTCCCATCCTTCTTCTTCACAAATAGCACTGGTGTGCCCCAAGGCGATACACTGGGCCTGACAAACCCCTTTTCTAATAACTCCTCTAGTTATTACTTCAACTCCTTAGCAGCCATACGGTACGGTGGAATGGATATAGGCTGAGTGCCTAGGGCCAAATCAATACAGAAATCAATATCCCGATCCGGAGGCATGCCGGGAAGATCAGAAGGAAAAACATTGGCGAACTCTCGAACTACTGGCACTGAATCAATCATCGAAGACTCTGCATTGGTGTCTCGAACATAAGCTTAATAAGCTAAACACCCTTTCCCAACCATGTGTTGAGCCTTCAAGAAGGAAATGACCCTGCTAGACGTATCAACTGTGGAACCCTTCCACTCCAATCTCGGCGATCCTGGCATCACTAGTGAAACAGTCTTGGCATGGAAATCAAGGACGGCGTGATATGGAGACAACCAATCCATGCCCAGGATGACCTCAAAATCGATCATATCAAGCAATAGAAGATCTTCTCTAGTCTCGAAATCGTAGAAAGTGACTACACAGGACCGGTAGATCCGATCCACAACCACATAATCACCCACACGACTAGACACATGAACATGAGTGCCCAAAGGCTCAGGAGAAACAACCAGGGAACGGGCAAACAGAGATGATACATATGAATAAGTAGACCCCGGTTCAAATAATATCGAAGCATCCCTGCCACTAACGGAAATAATACATGTAATGACAGCATCTGAGGCTAATGTATCTGGCCTGGCCGGAAGAGCATAGAATCTAGCTGGAGCACCGGCTGTCTGGCCTCCACCTGACTGAGCAGTAGTTGGCTGGCCTCTCCCTTCCTGAACTCCACCTCTAGGATGGCCTCTACCCGCCTGCCCCCCAACTCTAGGTGGCTGGGCAGCTGGTGCTGAAATCATGGGCTGCTGCACTGCCTTGCCCCAAAGTCTAGGGCATTATCTCCTCATGTGACTGGGATCTCCGCACTTAAAACAACTGCGCGGGGCGGCGACCTACTGCCCTGATGGCTAACCTTGATAACCCGTAGACCCACTGGAAGAAGCCTGGATAGCCGGTGGATGACATGAACTCTCAGGCATGGCACTGAAATAAGAATCAGAAGGACCCTGGGGACCTGAATACCCACTGGAGGAACCTTGAATAGCTGGCGGGCTATAGGAATTATTCAGCATAGCACTGAAATAGGGGTGCGCTGGAGCCCCCCGGGCAGGAGGTGGTGCTGAAATTGGTGGCCTACTAGGCTGGCCCCTCCCAAACTGACCTCTGCCCCTAGCTGGGGCACCTCTTAACTCACCGGAGAACCTAGCTCTCTTATCCTGTTGTATCTTCTCTCTACCCCTCTGGCGATATCCCTCAATTCGGTGAGCAATATCGACCACTAGCTGATACTTTGTGCCCATCTCCACCTCTCGAGCCATACCAAATCGAATACCGGGCTGCAATCCAGTGATGTACCTCCGCACTCTTTCCGCATCTATAGGAAGTATCATAAGTGCATGGCAGGACAACTCGGAAAACCTTGCCCCATAGTCAATCACGGACATCTGACCCTGCTCGAGATGCTTAACCTGGTACTGCAGCTCCTCCCTCTCAGAGGGTGGGATGTACCTATCCAAGAACAATTGTACGAACTAACCCCAAGTGGTGGTAGGAGAACCCGCTGGTCTGCCAAGAACATAGGGCTGACACCATCTATGGGCCCTGCCCTCGAGCTGAAAAGTAGTGAAATCAACTCCATGCGACTCCAATATCCTCATGTTGTGCAGTCTGTCCCTGCACCTATCAATGAAGTCCTGGGCATCCTCATGACGCTCACCCCCAAAGACCGGAGGATGAAGCCTGGTCCATCTGTCCAATAACTTCTGTGGATTACCATCCACAGCTGGCCTGGGCTGGGGTTCCACTACAGCAACTGGCTGAGCCCCATCTGCGGGTAGTGCACCCGGAGTCTGATATACTGCAGCTGCATGACCTGGAGCCTGAGCAGTAGGGGTCGAGGCTCCCCCTCCTGCCTGTGAAGTAGCTGGGTCTGCTGGAAATAAAGCAGCCTAAGTCATAGTGTCCATGAATCATAGCATACGGCCCATGACCTCCTGAAATCCCGGTGCTGTCATGAAATCTGCCAGGGTAGGCTCAGCTGCGGGCACCTCGCCCTGCTCCTTAATGATAGGATCCCCCATAGGATCCGCTGGTGGTGCAACTGGAACGGCTCTGGGATGCCCTCGTCCCCTACCACAGGTCGGTGCCCTCCCCTGGCCTCTAGCAATGGGGGGAGCAGCTCCTCTCTAGTTCGGAACATCAGTGGTACGAGTTCTCACCATCTGTGAGAGAATAGAATAGGGAAATTTAGTACATCAACCACTGCACGACAGGAAATGAATACAGAGAAGTCTTTCCTAATACCATATAGCCTCTCGAAGATAAATACAGACGTCTCCGTACCGATCAACAAGACTCTATCAGGTTTGCCCATAACTCGTGAGACCTTCGTGAACCTAGTGCTTTGATACCATGTTTTCACGACCCGTTTCCACAATAGGTCATGAGGGCGCCTGAAACCATTGTCAGGCAAGCCTGTTAGATCATATTTTAATGATGCAATTAATATGCATGTGCAGGAGTTCAAAGAAGAAAAAAATGAACTATTGGAACAGCTATGTCGAACAAGGAAGGAAGCTATTCAGAAGGGAAGCTGCCTGAAATACTTACGATGTACAAGGAAAGAAAAAGTATTACATCAGCAAATCAGGATTAGCTCCATGATTTTGGGAAATCAAATCTGCCATAATGTAATAAAGATTCAGCGCAATCTGTGATTGACGAGCCTGATCAAATCACTAAAGAAGCATTAAAGCTAGAAGATCCGGACAGCGGTCAAGATTAAAAGTTCCAACAATCAAGGAAGAATCATGTCAAACCCGTTATCTACCGATGGAAAAGATCTGAAGAGATGCAATGGATAACTCTTTATTCTTGGAAAGAATCAACTCTTTCCAAGGATCAAAACCCTTGGTTTGACAAGCCTTCACCATTCCCCTTATATAAATTCGCAGTATAACTCAATCCTTTGTATACTTTGATCAAACCAAAATAAATCTCTTCATTCTACTGCAAACAAGCATAGTATCCTATATAGATCTCTTGTGTAACAAGTCAGGGATAGAAAGAGGGAATACAATTGGTGAGGCATTGTATCAAACGAGTGTTGGAGAAACTGAGTGACATACATCAAATCTGTACTCAAAAGAAAGCTTATTCACTTGAAGAGAAATCCCTTGCAACCCAAAGGGACTGGATTAGGATTCACATTGAATCCGAACCAGTATAAAAATTCCTGGTGTCTTTAATTTCTACGTATTACCTCGAAATTACTATATCTGTAAGATTGCAACATTTAGTCGACTACTTAAGTTTTAAGTCAACTTATTAACGATTAACTTTAATTATCTACAATTCCCCCCCCCCCCCCACGTACTTTCAATTGGTATCAGAGCAAGGCTCACACTGTTATTTTCTGCTTAACAGCTTGTAAGAAAAAGATCATGGCAAATAAGGTTATCATAAGAGCTCTCTTTCAGGAAGGAACTTCACAAGTAAGGCCACTTTACTTCAATGGACAACATTTCTCCCACTGGAAAATTTGAATGGAAATTTTCACCAAGGCATACGACGTCAAGGTATGGAGAGTTATCAAGAAGGGAAACTACCCACTGCCTTCTAGCACTCCACCACTCGTTGATCCTGATGACATAGACTCATACACAAAAGAACAACTGGAAGTTGTCCAAATAAATCACAAGGCAAGAAATCTGCTTCACAATGCGATTAGTGGTGAAGAATATGAAAAAATATCTAGCTGTGATACAGCCAAAGAGATGTGGGACAAACTTGAGGTTACCTATGAAGGTACCAACAAAGTAAAGGAAACTCACATCAATATGCTAGTTCAAGACTATGAACTATTCTCAATGAAGGAAGGAGAATCCATCGAAGAAATGTTTGCCAGGTTCAGTAAGATAATCAGTGACTTGAAAGCCTTTGGCAAACCTTACACCAGTGGTAATCAGGTTAAGAAAATTTTCAGAAGTCTACCAACTACTTGGCAGACCAAAGTGGTCACCCTGGAATCGCAAGATCTTAACAAGTTATCATATGATGAACTTCGAGGAGATCTAATTGCTTTTTAAAGAACACACCTGAAAAAGACATATCAAGAGGAGGAAAAGAAAATTGTTGCATTCAAAACTACTACCGAAGTAGCTGAAAATGAAATCGATGATCCTGAAGCTCTACAAGAAGAAATTGCTATGATGTCTAGAAACATGGATGGACTTATGAGAAGATATAGAAATAAAAAGAAAGGAATATTTCCACCAAGAAGATCTAGACAATACAACGATCAAGATAAAAATGATGGAAAATGCTACGAATATGGAAAATTTGGACACATCCAAGCGGAATGTCTAGAACTGAAAAAGAAGATCTCTAGAGGATTCAACAAAAACAAATCATTCGGAAGCTGGAATGATAAGGATGACTCAGACCGTGAAGAAATAGCAAATCTCTGCTTCATGACAATCCTAGAAAATGAGATCAACAAAACTTCAGGATGCTGGACAGATGAAGATGATTCAGACGATGAAAACTGTTTTATGGCCAGAAGAGAAACTAGCAAGGTAAGATCTTATGATTATGATAGATGTAATGAATTGCAAGACATTCTTGATTCCACCTTAAAAGAGACTCAAAAATGATGAATGAGCTTAAGAGACTCACTATGGAAATCAAATACTAGAAACTCAAACATGAAGTGTGTGAAATTGAAAAGGACGTACTTCAAGAAGAGTTTGAGGAATTGCAAATGCAGCTTAATAGCTTGCACAAATCCACCAGTCAAAGTTCTGTTAGGTTAAACCAGACAACTTACAAGTCAACTGGAAAGGAACCAATCAGAACTAATTTGACCAGTCGACTTATAAACCAACTAGAACGGAATCAGCTAATATCATAATAGCTAGTTCTAATGCTTATGAAATATCTGAAAATAGATCTACGGCTAAATGTCACTACTGTAACAAAAGTGGGCATAAATATTCTAGTTGTCATTTTCGTAAACATGATATGTCTGGATGGGTTTGGAAACCTAAAACTTCTGAACCCAGTAACACTAACTCTCCAGGACCCAAGAAAGCTTGGGTACCTAAAATAAAGTAATTATTATGTATTGCAGGAACACCACAAAATAAGCCGCAAAGGAAAATGGTATCTAGATAGTGCGTGTTCCAGTCACATGACAGGTGACAAAAATCTGTTTAAGAAGGTTACGAAGATTGATGGAGGAAGCGTCAAATTTGGAGATGATTCAAGAGGCAAAATAGTTGGAACTGGAACTATTCCTTTCAACAACAACTATAATATTACTGAGGTATATCTTGTTAATGGACTAAACTACAACCTCCTAAGTATAAGTCAACTCTGTGACTCAGGATATGAGGTAAAGTTTAAGAGAACAGGCTGTGTCATAGAAGATGAATCAGGTAAAATAATTCTTCCGAAAAAAAGGTATGGAAATGTGTACATACTTGATGGATTTGAAAATATAGATGGTCATATCTGCCTAACTTCTATATCTGATGATCCTTGGTTGTGGCACATAAGATTAGGACATGCCAGCATGCACTTGATTGAAAAATTATCTAAGCATGATTTAGTTATTGGCTTACCTAAACTGAACTTCTCTAGAACTCACATTTGTGATGCATGTCAGATGGGTAAGCAAACTAGAAACTCTTTCAAAAATAAAGACATGGTGTCTACTTCAAAACCGTTGAAATTACTTCATATGGACTTATTTGGACCTACTAGAACTGCTAGCATAGGAGGCAAGAAATATGCTTTTGTTATTGTTGATGACTTTTCATGTTTTACTTGGGTTATTTTCTTATCTCATAAAGATGAAGCCTTAAGAAATTTTGAAGTTTTCTGCAAAAGGATTGAAAGAGAAAAAGGCTATCTGATCTCAACAATCCAAAGCGATCATGGAGGAGAGTTTGAAAGTAAAGCATTTAAAGATTTCTGTAACGATCAAGGTTACACTCACAATTTCTCTGCACCCCGTTCGCCTCAGCAAAATGGAGTCGTGGAAAGAAAGAACAGGACACTTCAAGACATGGCAAGAACCATGTTATTAGAACATTCTCTCCCAAATCATTTCTGGGCTGAAGGTGTGAGTATTGCATGTCACATTCTCAACCATTGTCTCATAAGGCCTATTATGAAAAAAACTCTCTATGAACTCTGGAAAGGTAAACGCCCAATTATCAGTTATTTCCATCCATTTGGAAGCAAGTTCTTCATTCATAACAATGGTAAGGATAATCTTGGAAAATTTGATCCAAGAAGTGATGAAGGTATTTTTTCTTGGTTATTCATTAAATAGCAGATCATTCAGAGTCTTTAATAAATGCACTTTATGCGTAGAAGAATCTGTTTATGTTATATTCAATGAAAATAATCCCTTGGTCGAGAAAGGCATTATTGCAGGTGACGAAGATGAAACTCAAGAAGTTTAGGACAAAGAAAAAGCACAGGAGTCAACTAATCCTGTAGATGTGGTTGAGTCGACTGAACAAGTTAGCAATAACACTCCAGAACAACGTACGGAGTCAACTACAAGCACTGTTCGACTAAATGAATGGAGAAATGAAACTGAATATCCACAGAAATATATCATAGGAGATTCAAACGAAGGGATGAAAACCAGGGCTGCCATTAAAAAGAAAGCAAATATTGCTTTGATCTCTCAAATAGAGCCAAAAAAGGTAGAGGAAGCTTTGAAGGACTCAAGCTGGGTGAAAACCATGCAAGAGGAACTAGATCAATTCAGCAAGAATCAAGTATGGAAGTTGATACCCCGACCTAAAAATGTATCCATCATTGGAACAAAATGGGTGTTCAGGAACAAACTGAACGAAGAAGGACAAGTCATAAGGAACAAAGCCAGATTAGTTGCTCAAGGCTATTCATAACAAGAAGGAGTCGACTACGATGAAACCTTTGCCCCAGTAGCTAGATTAGAGTCTATACGAATCTTGTTAGCTTATGCATCATTTAAGGGATTCAGACTGTTTCAAATAGATGTCAAAAGTGCTTTTCTGAATGGATTCATCAAAGAGGAAGTTTTTGTAAAACAACCTCCAGGCTTTGAAGACTCAAAATTCTCGTATCATGTGTAAAAGCTTACTAAGGCCCTATACGGATTGAAACAGGTTCCATATGCTTGGTATGACAGGTTAAGTACCTTCCTTGTTGATCATGGATTCACCAGTGGTAAAATTGATACTACTCTATTCATTAAACGATCAACAGAAGGTAATCTTATCATTCAAATTTATGTTGATGATATTATTTTTGGTAGTGCTAACTCTCTATGTGCAAGGAATTTGCAAACCTCATGCAAAGCGAATTCAAAATGAGCATGATGGGTGAACTCACATTCTTCCTTGGGCTTCAAATTTATCAATCTGAAGAAGGAACCTTCATTTGTCAAACTAAATACACAAAGGTGCTGATCCAAAAGTTTGGCATGAGCAATGCAAAATCAATTGGCACCCCCATGAGTCCGGCTACAAATTTGGATAAGGACTAACAGGGTACTCCAGTTGATGAAACAAAATACAGAGGAATGATTGGATCACTATTGTATCTGTCCGCAAGTCGACCAGATATTATGTTCAGCGTTTGTAAATGTGCTAGGTTTCAGTCGGCTCCCAAGGAGTCATATCTAACTGCTGTAAAAAGAATTATTTGATATCTTATTGGCACAGTATCTTATGGATTATGGTATCCTCGCTCTAACTTGTTTAAATTAGAAGGTTTCTCAGATGCAGATTTAGCAGGTGATAAAGAAGACAGGAAAAGCACGAGTGGCACATGTCAATTACTAGGAAAGGCTTTAGTATCCTGGAACAGTAAAAAGCAAGCATCAGTCGCCTTGTCCACCACTGAAGCTGAGTACATTGCCATTGGTCAATGCTGTGCACAACTCCTGTGGATGTGTCATCAATTGCGTGACTATGAACTTTTCTTCAAACCTGTACAAATCTTTTGTGATAATTCTAGTGCAATTTGTCTCTCTAAAAATCTATGCATTATTCTAGAGCAAAGCATATAGACATTAAACATCATTTTATTAGAGACCATGTTCTTAAAGGTGGCATAGAAATAATTTTTGTTGGCACTTCTGCCCAATTAGCTAATATTTTTACTAAACCTTTGTTGGAAGAAAGATTTTGCTCTTTGAGAAAATTACTTGGCATAATTTGTTTTTCAAACAACTCTTAGGACCTAAGTGTAATTTTTCAAAAACTTGTTATAATTATTTCTTTTCAGTGCATTGATTATGCAATCGGTTTTTTTTGCTCTCTTTTTATTCTGTATCCCATCAGTTTGCAGTCGAAGTTGGAAAGCCAATCATCACGTCGCTTCGACTGACATTCTTTCCTTTTCTATACTCAACCGTCAAATCTCTTCTCTTTAAGTTAAGCCTTTTTCAGTCCCTTTCATCTCCACACTCTTCCTTCAACCTGTACCAACCCTCTCTTCTTCCATGGCAAAATCTTCCAAAAACCCTTCTGCTTCCACCAGAAAAAGTACCCGTTCAAAAGCAAAACCCTCTTCCGCGCCTCCTGAGCAAGTAGACTTAAAGTCTGATCTTTCTGAGGGCTATGCCTCTTCTCAAGGAGTGTACTCTGAACACTCATAACGTTTAGGAGAAAAAGCCTCTGGTAAGCATCCTATGGAGGATCCTCCTGCCTCTTCCACTCCAAAGAAATCAAAGTTCTATTTCTCTGCCTCACTCGATTCCGACCTAAATTTCTGGGACTCCCCAAATAGGGATTTCTTTATCTCTCTCAAGGACAAGCCCATCGCCCATAGAAGAGTTATGGATCTGGATGATATGGAGTCCCTCAACTGCAAGGTAAAGGATCTTTTCGTGTATCAAGGTTGGGAAAAATTTCTCTCTATTTCTCCGCCTAAATTGTATGAACCCCTTGTTCGTATGTTTTATGCTAATCTTCGCTCAAAAAAACCTGATAAGCTTGAAACTCTTGTTCTTGGTAAGTGCATTGTTCTCGATTGTGGTATGTTTGATTCTCTTTTCCTCTGTCGCTGCTCTGGTTTCCCTACCCTCTTTAAGAATGTCTGGCCTGAGAATTTTGAAATCACTTTTGACCAGGCTAAATAATGTATTGCTGAAAATCCCTCTGATTCTCTTCCCAATCAATTAGGGCCTAGTGATGTGAGCGTTGAAACTAGGGTTCTTGCCTACATTGTTGCCACCACTCTTCTCCCCAGAACTGGGTCCTTCTCAACCCTCTCTCAAAGGGACACCGTCTTTGTCTGCTGTCTCATCTCCAAACTCAAAATCAAGCTGTCCTCCTGGGTTATAAACTTTATGATTGAGAGTGTTGGGGATCCAACTAGTCTTCCTTTTGGTATGGCCATCACCCACATTCTTGAAGCTCATCAAATTCCACTTTCAGACTACCCCTTTGTTCCTGTCTCCAAGTGCTACAACTCTAGAGCCTTCTCTAGTATGGGGTATGTGAATGTCAAGGGTGCCTGGGTTAAGAACGGTGAAAGTGATGGAACGCAAACTCATGTGGAAACCAAGCCTTCGTCTGCTGTTCTTACCCCTTCCATTCCCATCGAATACGTGAAAAGCTCAGCTCCATTGACTCCCAACTCTTAGACATCAAGACTCTTCTGTCCTCTACACAGTCAACTGTGGATGTTATTCATGCTATTTCAAAGGAAACAGGGTCAGATGTGTCTAAAATCAGGGTGGTTGTGCAAAGGGTAAGGAAGAATGCGGTTAAAGCCTTCAAGGAGGTGCACAACAGGCTGGATGGAATGAGCACTGTTGCCAACACCAGCCTTGAACAATTGAAGGAGATGATCTGCAACACTCTTACTTACTTTCTACGTCGTTGACATGGATGTGTTTTTCAGACAATCTTTTTTAACTTGTTTTGGCTGTGGTTGGGCTGTGCCCGTGGATGTTTTTTTGTGTTCCTCTGTGGATAATACTTTCTTCTGCTAATATTTGCTAATCCCTCTTTGCTGATGGCAAAAAGGGGGAGAATATAAATATATATCTTCTGGATTGTTAATGGTTTATGTGCAGGTTCAAGTTGACTATGCATACATAGGGTCCACTATGTATTCTTTGTTTATTGTACAGGTTAAGACGACTTTGCGACATGCATAGACAGTCCACTATGTATTCATGTTTATTATATAGGTCAAGTCGACTATGCGACATGCATAGACAATACCTCTTATTCTTTGAACAGGTTAAAGTCAATTATGTTGCCCATGCATAGACAAGATTATATAGGTACAAGTTGACTACACACATTGAGGGGGAGATTGAGTTCAGTTGACTACACATATTGAGGGGGAGCCAAGTCAGCTAGTACTAAACAGGGAAGTCAATTGTTGTTTACACCTTTACATTTATGCATATTATTTTGCCATCATCAAAAAGGGGGAGATTGTTAGATCATATTTTAGTGATGCAATTAATATGCATGTGTAAGAGTTCAAAGAAGAAAAAAAGGAACTATTGGAACAGCTATGTTGAACAAGGAAGGAAGCTATTCAGAAGGGAAGCTGCCTGAAATACTTACGATGTACAAGGAAAGAAAAAGTATTACATCACCAAATCAGGATTAGCTCCATGATTCTGGGAAATCAAATCTGCCATAATGGAATAAAGATTCAGCGCAATCTGTGATTGACGAGCCTGATCAAATCACTGAAGAAGCATTAAAGCTAGAAGATCCGGACAGCGGTCAAGATTAGAAGGTCTAACAATCAAGGAAGAATCTTGTCAAACCCGTTATTCGCCGAAGGAAAAGATCTGAAGAGATGCAACAAATAGCTCTTTATTCTTGGAAAGAATCAACTCTTTCCAAGGATCAAAACCCTTGGGTTGACAAGACTTCACCATTACCCTTGTATAAATTCACAGTATAAATCCATCCTTAATGTACTTTGATCAAACCAAAATAACTCTCTTCATTCTACTGCAAACAAACATAGTAGCCTATATAGATCTGTTGTGTAACAAGTCAGGGATAGAAAGAGGGAATACAACTGGTGAGGCATTGTATCAAATGAGTGCTGGAGAAACTGAGTGACATACATCAAATCTATACTCGAAAGAAAGCTTATTCACTTGAAGAGAAATCCCTTTCAACCCAAGGGGACTGGATTAGGATTCACATTGAATCTGAACCAGTATAAAAATTCCTGGTGTCATTAATTTCTGCATTTACTTTCTACGTATTACCTCAAAATTACTATATCTGCAAGATTACAACATTTAGTCGACCACTTAAGTTTTAAGTCAACTTATTAATGATTAAATTTAATTATCTACAATTCAAACCCCCCCCCCCCTCTTGTACTTTCAAAGCCAACGCAGAAACAATTCTAAATTTTTTTGTTGCTTGTAATTAGAAATGAGTAAAATAGATACTTAATTTGGAAGTAAGCCAGAAGAGCGAAATATTGTAATAACATAATTATACAACCCAAAAATAAATATCTACCAAAGTGTGTGCCAGAACCTGGTGTCACAAGTATGGGAATCTAGTAGAGTATACAAAAGACATCTCTATCCTACTGTATGAAATATGAAAAAGACAGAAAAAGTAAAGGAAGACTCCATCCGGCTGCTGAGCGGCATAGGAAGGAAGAAGCTCACCGTGGAAGTCTCTGCCGCAAGCTCAAGGGCGCGCACCGGACTGGTAACCAGATGTATCTGCCTCAGATCCTGTACAATTAAGTACAGAAGCGTAGTATAAGTACATAAACAATATGTACCCAGTGAGTATCCCGTCTAATCTCGAAGAAGTAGAGACGAGAGGTCGACTTGATACTCACTAGGGTCAAATAATATATCAAAGTATTATACTAACCATAAAGAATCACTAATAAGCAACAGTTTATAACAAGGCATATAAGTCCTACTCTCCACTATATTTCCAATTAACCATTTACTTTCGTTATATTTCTCAATTTATATCGGGCCATGAAAGGCAATATCAACATTTAAAACTCTCAGGCAAGCAATATAAGCATGCGCAAATATGCCGAGGCGACGGCCTGATCCAACAGAAATAAACTGTGCACTTGCCGAGGGTCAACGGCGTGCCTATAGATGCATCTATTTATACTGAGGTGTCGGCCCGATCCACAAATAACAATCAATATCAAGTATACACACAAAGGCACATCAATAATTAATAATCCCAGGCAAGATTTCAACAAGTATGCAAGTTCGTTCTTATTCCCCTTCAAGTTTCTAGCATATCCTAGGTGATCTAACAACAAAATAATATAGAGATTTCTATAAATAAAGCATGGTGTGGGTCATAAACTACCCGGATGATTAGCATAGTAGTAGCTACGCACGGACTCTCGTCACCTTGCGCGTGCGTAGCCCCCGCATTTAGCAACAATTACTCAATTATTATTCCTATGCGGACAATTATCTCTTACAAGGTTAGAAAGGAGACTCACCTCGCTCCAAAGCATAATTCCAATATCAAGAACAAGCCCAAGTCCTCAATTCAGAGCCGAACGATCACAAACTAATTAAATGAAGTAAGAACTAGTCAATATAGTAGGGGTGTGCATTAGATTTATCGATTCGATTTTGACCCTTATCGATAATTACTTATCGATTTGTACATATGTTTATCGTTATCGTTTCAATAAGGTTTCGATTTTTTCGATTTCGATTGATCAATTTTGGGGGCTTATCAATTCGGTTATCGATTACTCCAATAAGAAAATTTGCGGGATTCCACGAAAAGTATATCGCTATAAACGTGCCAAACTAATATGGATAAAAAGAAGCTAAAATAAGACGAACACCATTTATAATATAAAAATTGTGTCAACAAGCACATGCAACAAAATTAAAGTAAGGGATCAAATGTATGCCACCAACACTCCAACGGTATAAAAACAAAACAAAACAAAATACATCATCACGGCTAATTCTGTTTTCTATTAAT